>VZQC01003206.1:1118265-1264131 GCA_009823505.1 Rhizomys pruinosus | reverse complement strand
AGTTCCTACCCTTAAGGGGAATGCTTCTGTTGTTTCCTCATTTAGGATGATATTGGCTGTGGGTTTCCTGTATATGGCTTTGATTACATTAAGGAATGATCCCTCCAGTCCAATTCCCTCTAGGACTTTAAACATGAAAGGATGCTGGATTTTGTCAAAGGCTTTCTCCGTGTCAATTGAGATGATGGTGTGGTTTTGTCTTTCAGTCCATTTATATGTTTGATGATATTTATTGATTATCATATGTTGAACCATCCCTGCATCTCTGGTATGAATCCAACTTGGTCAAGGTGGATGATCTTCTTGATGTGGGTCTGTATCCAATTTGCCAGTATCCTGTTTAGAATTTTGGCATCTGTGTACATTAGGGAGATGGGTCTATAGTTCTCCTTTTTGGTTGTATCTTTACCTGGTTTTGGTAAGAGTGTAATGCTGGCTTCATAGAAGGAATCTGGGAGAGCTCTCTCCATTTGTATCCTTCTAAACAACTTGAGTAGTAATGGTTGTAAGTCTTTTTGAAATATTTTCTAGAATTCTGCCATGAAACCATCTGGGCCTGGGCATTTTTTTGGTTAGGAGGCTACTTATTACATCTTCAATTTCTTCCTGTATTATTGGTCTATTTAGGTTGTTGATCTCTTCTTAGTTGAGCTTTGGTGATTCCCAGGATTTCAGATATTCATCCATTTCTTCTAGGTTTTCAAAGTTAGTGGAGTGTAGGTTTTTGAAGTATTCCCTTTCTTCTAGGTTTTCAAACTTAGTATAGGTTTTTGAAGTATTCCCTTATGATTGTCTGGATATTTTCATTGTCTGTTGTGATATTTCCAACTTTCATCACAAATTCTATTGATTTGGAGTTGTTCCTTCTTTCTTTTGGTTAAGTGGGTTAGAGGTCTGTCTATCTTGTTTATTCTCTCAAAGAACCAACTTTTGGATTCATTGAATTTTTGTATGGTTTTCTTTGTTTCTATTTCATTGATTTCTGCTCTGATTTTTGTTATTTCTTCTTGTCTGCTGCGTTTAGGGTTCATTTGTTGTTGTATCTCAAATATTTTTAGCTGCAGTGTTAGATCACTCACTTGTGCTCTTTCTGCTTTTTTCATGTAGGCACTTAGAGCTATAAACTTCCCTCTTAGGACTGCTTTTAAGGTGTTCCACAGATTTTGCAGTGTTGTTTTATCATTGTCATTCAGTTCCAGGAATGTTTTTATTTCTTTATTTCTTCCTTGACCCATTCATTATGCAGGAGAGTGTTGTTTAGTCTCCATGTGTTCTTCTAGGTTGTAGGGTTTATCCTGGTGTTGATATTGAGTTTTATTGCACTCTGGTCTGATAGAATGCATGAGATTATTTCAATATTTTTGTATCTGTTGAGCTTTTTCCTGTGTCCCAGTATATGGTCTATTTTGGAGACTGTTCCGTGAGGTGCTGCATAGAAAGTGTATTCTCTGGTGTTTGGGTGAAATATTTGATAGATGTCTGTGAGGTCCATTTGGTGTATTGTATCATTTAGTTCAGATGTCTCTCTGTTTATCCTTTGTCCTGCTGATCTGTCTAGGGGACTTAATGGGGTATTGAAGTCCCCTAGTATTAGTGAGCTGGGGTTAATCTGTGCCTTGAGATCCTTAAGAATTTTCTTTATAAAGTTTGGTGCGCTGGTGTTTGGTGTGTATATATTCATAACTGTGAGATCTTCATCATCAATTGTTCCTTTAATAAAGATGCAATGGCCCTCTTTTCTCTTTTGATTTCTTTTGCTTCAAAGTCTATTTTGTATTAGAATAGCCACACCCGCTTTCATTTTGGTACCATTTGCTTGGAATATTTTCTTCCATCCCTTCACCTTAATTTGGTGCCTACCCTTGAAATTGAGATGGGTTTCTTGTAGACAGCATATAGATGGATTTTGTTTCCTAATCCATTCTCCCAGTATATGCCTTTTGTTTGGGGAGTTTAGACCATTAATATTTAAGGTTATATTTGAAAGATGGCTGTTGCTTCCTTTCAGTTTATTATCCATTTGGACTTCTAGCCTCTGATTTACTTATGTTTTTGTTAGTTTCTTTTCCTAGGTGTTTGAGGATTGTTGCTCCTCTCTTCTGCCCTTTGAATTGCTTCAAGTATTTTATCTAGAGTTGGTTTTCCAGACATGTATTATATCATCTTGTTTATGTCATGGAAGATTTTTCTCTCTCCTTTAATTATAGTCTACATTTTTGCTGGGTAAAGTATTCTGGGTTGGCATCCATAGTCCCTTAACACTGGGAATACTTTGCTCCATGTTCTTCTTGCTTTCATGGTTTGCGCCAAGAAGTCAGTTGTTATTCTGATGGGTTGCCCTTTGTATGTGACTTGTTTTTCTTTTGTAGTCTTCAGAATTTTGTCTTTGTTTTAGGCATCTAGCATTTTAACTATGATATAGCGTGGGGAGTTTCTTTTCTGATCTTGTCTATTTGGAGTCCTATGTGCTTCTTGTATTTGTATGGGTTTGTCTATTTTTAGTTTGGGGAAATTTTCATCTATTATTCTGTTGAAGATCTGATCAATACTATTCTCTTGAGATTCTTCTCCTTCCTCTCTTCCTATGATGTGGAGGTTTGATCTTTTCATAGTGTCCCATATTTCCTGGTTGTTTCACTTTTGTGTATTTTTAAATTTTTCATAATCTTTATTTCACCTTTTTAGTTGCTCTGTGTTATCTTCCAGATCTGATATTTTTTGTTCTGCTTCCTCTATTCTATTTCTGAGGCTTTTTCCTTTCCTTTCTTCTTGATTGGATGAGTGTTCTAATTCCTTTTTCATTTCATCCTGTGTTTTCTTTAGTATTTCCATTTCCTTTTTGAACTTCTCAATCTCTTCTTGATGCTCCTTATTTCTTTGGTTGGCTTCCTTTTTCAGTGTTTCTACTTCCTTTCAGAGTTTGTTTTTTTCTCCCTCCAGTTCTTTCTGGAGTTTGTCAATCTGTTCCTTTAGTTCTTTCTGAAGTTTGTCATTTTATCCCTCTAGGTCCTTTTTGAGTTTTTCATTCTCTCTCTTTAGTTCTCTGAATTCTTCATTTTCTTTAATTTCTCTGCATAGATCTGCAATTATTCCTCTAAGCTCCTTGTTCCTTGGGTCTCCTCCATGGGGATCCCATTGTAGCTATCTCCTACAAGTTTGGTAGAGCCTGGTGTGGGATTATCCTGTGCCTTTCCCATGTTGTCCCTTCGTCGTGTCCCTGGCCTGTGGTTTTCCCTTTTGTGGTTCAAATCACAAATGTCTTTTCACTATGTTAGTGGATGGTTTGGCTTGCCTCCTTCTGATGCTTTTCTTTTTCCCTTTCCTCCTCCTTGTTTATGGAGTATTGACTTGTCTAGGTTTCAGGCTTTCAATTTTGTTTATATATTGGATATTGGAAGCCTAAGTCACTCTTCTCTTCCTGTTCTGAAGGTTCTCCAAAGAAAGTCCACTTGGATTCTCACCAATTCCCATTGGCAGTGTGGGGGGGTATGCCTGACCTAGCCCATGCCCCAGTACCTGCCTGAGTGACTTCCAGCCTCCTGCCTGTGTCTTGGTGCTAGCCTGCACAAAGCTGCAGACCGACCAAACCAAACCCAAATCTGACCCTCTGGTCACACTGCAAAGGCAAAGCACAGTCCCGCCCAGACGGGCACCCCCCACAAGAGGGTTCAGAGTTGCAACCCTCTTCCAGCAGCCCCAGAGACAGTCCACCCCAAAATGTACCTGCCTGAGTGACTTCCGGCCTCCTGCCTGTGCCTCAGGAGCCGGCCCTCACAAAGCCACAGAGGGACCAAACCAAACCCAAACCTGACCCTCTGGTCATGCTGCAAAGGCAAAGCACGGTCCCACCCAGACAGAAATGCCCCACAAGAGGGTTCAGAGTCATGACCCTCTTCCAGCAGTCCTGGAGACAGACCACCCCAAAATGTACCTGCCTGAGTGACTTCCAGCCTCCTGCCTGCACCTGAGGAGCCAGCCCACACCGAGATTTCATCTCTTATTTAGAGTTTTTATCAAGGTGTTGAAGTTTTGGGTTTGAAACTAGTTTGCCATAACATTGTGCCTAAGCACAGTGTTTGTTTTATGGGGCTGTTTAAATGAATAGGCTCATGCCTAATGCTAATGGTTTACTTAATAACAAGTTGATTCACAAGTAAATTGTCATGTGAGCTAAAACTGTTAAATTTGCTATCGACCTTGCTCCTTTGTGAATGGTGAAACTACAGCAATGTAGTCTGGACACTCATTTGATCAACTTGATTGAACAAACAACCTGTCACCCCCCACTGGATGGTGGGGCTGTAGGTGTTTGGGCACAACAGCCTGCAGATAGGTTTTGCATGAAGGATGCTTGTACTCATGGATTATCACTTATAGCTAAAAATGAAAAAAAAAAAACTGTAGGAGAAAGTGCAGGACAGTTATTATGGAGATGCCTGATCTGTGGGCTGGGGGGGGGTTGGGGGGGGGGGGGAAAGGGAAATAATAAGCGCTGAACTGAATTGGAAAAAATGTAGAAATGCCCAAAGCATAATTAAAAACTACTTATTAAAAAAAAAAAAAGAATCAAAAAAAAAAAAAAGAGTATAAGTTCGGGCTGGAGAGATGGCCTAGCGGTTAAGAGCCCCGACCGCTCTTACAGAGGACCCGGGTTCGATCCCCAGCACCCACATGGCGGCCGAAAACCGCCTGAAACTCCAATTCCAGGAGAACTCCAGTTCCAGGGGGAATCCAAGACCCTCTTCTGACCTCCGCGGCATTGCACGACACGGGTGCACAAACCTACATGCAGACAGTACATTGATACACATACAGAAATAAATTTAAAAAAATTTTAATAAAAAAAAAGAGTTTAAGTTCATTTTACACTCATCCATTGCTGGCAGAAATGTAAAATTGTACAACCATTATGGAAAGCAGTGTGAGGAAACCTTAAAAGACTCAAAATGAGCCTACCACCTGACCCAGTCATACCACTACTGGGTATATACCCAGAAGACTCATCCTATCACAAAGATGCATGCATATACATGTTTATTGCCATTCTATTCACAATAGCAAAGAGCTGGAACCAACCCAAATGCCCCTCAACAGATGAGTGGATCACAAAAATGTGGTACATCTATACAATGGAGTACTAGTCAGCAGTAAAGAAAGATGACATCATGAACTTTTCAGGTAAATGGAAGGAACTGAAAGCCATTATGCTAAATGAAGTAACACAGTCCCAGAAAAACAAATGGCAAATGGTTTCCCTCATTTGTGGATGCTAACACCAAATCCCCAGTTGAAAGGCATGCTGAACAACATTATTGTTATATTTCTGTTTATCTGAAAGCGACTATGTTGTTATAATGTAAATCTTTTAACAGGCTCTAGAATCCACCCACCACTTATTCTCAGACTCTGTAATTACTGTATATGGGTGGAAAATATTTATTTATATTTAGAGTAATATAAAATTGAAGGAGAAAAATGTAAAATCAAACATTAAAAAAAGACTGAGAGAAAGATGCAGGACAGTTATGGAAGAATGCATGATCTGGGGTGGGGTGGGGGAAATGGAAAGGAGAATATGTCTAAATTGAACTGAAAAATGATGTCTAAAATACACGAAACATCAGTAAAAGCATTATACTAAAAAAGAGTATAAGTTCATTTTAAGGAATGATCACTTCTGTTTTAGGGTGCAGTTTATTTCTATGCATTACACATGTGGGGAGATTTGCCAGGCCTACATAAAACACCTCTAAGCACTCAAAGAAAATTGGTCATTCAAAACCTGCTCTCAAGCTGGCAAGAATATCTCATAGTTTATACTAGTGTGTTTGAGATAACTGTCCCATATCTTTACAGGGGAAATAAATATTACTTAGTAAATCTGCACAATTAAGTGTCAGTCTGTTTATGAATATTGACTCTTATTTCTCATGTTATTAAAAAAGCATATGAAACCTATGTCTACTGAAAAATGTACTTTATGTTTCTTGCAAGAGTTGATTTTGATATTTCCTTTGACCTAACCAGATAATTTGGCTCAAAAAGCCAGATTCTATCTTCCTGAACCAGCTGCATGCAGTCCAGAAGAAGACAGTCTTGGATGGGCTTGGTAATCCTTATCAGTTTATTTCCTATCTTCTGGTATATGGTATGACTCCTGTCTTTCTGGGAAAATTATAAATCAGGATAGAGGATCTGAGAAGGAAAGAGATTGTTCCTGTTTGTAGTAATTGTAGTGAACAGCTTACATTTAAGATAAGCCTGAAATTGTTTAATTCTATCTTATGAGCTATGCCTGCTTAACCTATGGTGTTAAGTCCCTCCTCCACTCAGTATTATAGAAGGCTGCTTGAACTTTTGTCCAAGCCTTATCTAAAATATTATACAGTAATTAAGAGTATTAGACTGGTGTAACTTAGCCTTTCTGAATGGATAATGACCATACTTAATGCCCATATCAATTCGGCTGAAGGACTTAAGGAACAGCTTTGTTTTTTGCCCTCTGAGGTCAACTAAGTCCTAGGAGCCTATGTCTGGGAGCATCTCCTGAAATGTCCTGCAATTGTGAGTCACCAGTCCTCCTGGGCAGGGAGGTCTTGGAGATCCACTAACAGGATTCTAACCAGTGTTCAGTCTATAAAGAGGAAAATCTCTTCATGCTACAAAAGGGAAGCCTGGTTCTGCATGACCAGAATTTGTCCTTCAGTGGATGGAACTGGTAAAAGCTGAGAGGAGCCAGAGACCTCTCCTCCCAAAATCTGAGTGGCCCCTGAGGACCAGATTCTCAACTGACCTTGAGAAAACAAAACTTGGTTAATTTGGGCTAACTGTATGGACTTAAGCACCCAAAAAAGAAAGTATAACCAAAATATAAGTAATCATTATATTTCCTTTAAAGACAGAGATTGTGCCTCCAAACACTAGATTTTAACTCATTTAAAGTCATATAAGATCTGTTATCAAATAATAAAGTTTCTTCTTTCTGTTTAAGCAACTACCTAAGAGGAAACTCACACTATGACTGTCAAAATGCCTGGAAAGCAGATCTTGAGTCCAGACACCATGGCCAAAAATGAACAAAAGGAGAAGCCCAATAATGGATCCTTCAGAACCCCTCATTGAGAAATTCTAATGGACTTTTAAGTTGGATATTTAATTCACCCTGGTCATCTCCTGGTTCCCTGACTAGAAAATGTACCTAACTACACTTGCTTTCACTTCTCCTTCACAGGCATCAGTCAAGGACTTTGTTCTCTCCATAGTTATACCTTTGGGGGTCTTTTAGATAGACCCATTGAGCAAGGGGTACCCCAGTTGCTAGCCCCTATGCCCCTTTTTCAGCATCGAAGAATTCAGAGCAGTTGGCACCCCAATTCCCTCTTGGCAATTGGGGTAACCTCCTCAGAGGGTAATGTGATAAAAGTGGAGCTAAAAATTGGTTAGGCAGCTTAGGGTCAAGACCCCCCCCCCAAAGAGCCAGTTTCTTTCTCAGCTGAGTGCTGAAGACTTCCTGGATCTACCAGTAAACTTATCCTTTCTATTGCTCTGACTTGTGGCCCGTGCATCCTTAACTCACTTGTCAAATTTATTAACCAATGAGTAAATTCCATTAAAATCATGGTGCTAAGGACACAATACACTATCCTTCCTAGCAGAGATCAATCCATCTTGGAAACACCAACTGTGGTTGACTCTTATGAGCTTCCTTCAAGGATTTGAAGACCTTACAATAAGAGGGGGACGTGAGATAGAGGATTATTGAGACAGAGGATTTATAAAAACGTAGGGATAGTGTTCTCAGATACCATTAAGCCATTTTTCCTTAGTCATTCTAGGAATGATTGGTTTGCTGGATTCATGCATTTATTTCCCCTTGATTGGTAACTTTAACTATGGTGTTAAAACTCTGATTGGCTGTTGTACTTATAAATTACCCTGTAACCCACACCTTGTGGCCACACTCCTCCCAAGTTGAGTGTTGGCCAGGCATTGTAATTAAATTAAACCCTCCTTTAAAACTCCACGGGGGGGGGGGTGAAGAGATGGCCTAGCAGTTAAGAGCGCCAACCACTCTTACAGAGGACCCAGGTTTGATCCCCAGCACCCACATGGCGGCCAAGAACCATCTGAAACTCCAATTCTAGGAGAACTCCAGTTCCAGGGGAGTCCAATACCCTCTTCTGACCTCCGCGGCATTGCACATGGGTGCACAAACTTGCATGCAGACAGTACATTCATACACATAGAGAAATAAATAAAATTAAAATAAAATAAAATAAATAAAACTCCACGTTGTTAAGTGAGTGGTCTCTCTGCTGCAACTTTTTTTTTGGTATTTTTAAGACAGGGTCTCCCTTTAGTCCTAGCTGTCCTGAAACTCACTCTGTAGAACAGGCTGGCCTTGAACTCACAGATCCACCTGCCTCTGTCTCCTGAGTGCTGGGATTAAAGGTGTGTGCCACCACACCCGGTTTCTCTGCTGCACTTTACAACACTTCTTCAAGTCTATACATCCCCAAAGGCATGGAATATGTAAGTTATTTTTCTTTATATCCCTGAGGATAGTTGATAAATAATAGATTAATAAGTGAGTGGACAAATGAAAGAAATATGGCAAAGGCTGCCTTTCACTAGATCTTACCATTTGTTGTAATTATTGCTTAATAATCCCTTAGTGCTACATAATTTGCACATTTTACAACTTCGCTGTCCAATGCATGAATAATAACCACTAGCTACATATGGCTGTGGACACTTGGAATTTCACTAGTTCAAACTGGATCTACTACATGTATAAAATACACATTGGATCTTTGAAGAAAATCTTTTTTATATGTTGAAATGATAATGTATTTGGTAAAATGAAACATTATAATTGTGGTATTTGTTTTTAATCCACTGAATTAATTTTTAATTATTTCATTTGACTAAAATTATTCACGGATGTTACACAACATGGGTTTTAACATATATACATTGAAGAATACTACGCCAAACTAATTAACACAGGCTCACTTCAAGTCCTTGCCTTTCACGATAAGAATACTTTAGATATATTCTCTTAGCAATTTTCAGAAATGTGTTATAAAATATAAATGCACTATAGACTGGGGTTGTTATAGTAAGTATTAGTCACCACATTTTACAAGAGAGTTCTTGAACTTACTTTTCCTGTTAACTGAAATTCTGTATTCTTTGAGGAACCCCTCCCCCATACTCCTGCCCCCACACCTTCTAGCTACTGTTCTCCTCCCTGTGTCTATGAGTTTGAATGTCTTTGAATCCACAGATTTTCCGTACAAAATTTATTTCAGCTAAAGGGAGGATATCTAATACTCCACTCTCATATGTAGGCAGCTCTTTCAAAGTAAAATTCAGCAAAGGGATTTCATAGCTAAATTATACCACAAATTAACTTTACTAGACAGATATCTACAGAATATTCTAACCAATAACAGGAAATACCTTCATCTCAGGAGTGAATGAGAACTTTTCTAGAACTCATAAGATTATAGGACACAAACCAAGCCTCAAGCCTTAAAAAATACAAAAAACTATAATAATTCCCTGTATCATATCAGATCACAGTGGAATAAAATTAGAAATCCATATCAATCCAGGAAATTACACAAACACAGACTGAAAAATATACTTTTGAATGAACAGGGAATCATTGAAGAAATCAGGGAGGAAATTTAAGAATTCCTAGAATCAAATGCAAATGAAAGCACAACCTGCCAGAACCTCTGGGACACAGCCAAGGCAGTCCTAAGAGGAAAGTCTGTAGCTTACTTAAAAATGAAAAAGAGAACTTATTCCAGAATAAGACGCCCATATCAAACCCCTGCCACCAAGGATCAAGGTTCAGAGACCATTTCTGTAGAGAAGTGGAAATATTGTAAGAGCCAGAGGTAGCTGATTGTACAAAGAAACAGAAGTTTTCAGACAGCTGGGAAATATAGTAATATGAACTTACAGCAATGGCAGTATCATGTACAAGATCCACGCTCAAGCCAAACAAAATCCCAGCATAGAAATGAAGGGGATAAGAAGCCCCAACCTCAGTCGTGGAACTACTGGCAACCAATAACTACTGGAAAAAGGAGAGTTGGTTTCCTCTAAGGGGATGTTGATAGATAGATTAACCAGACTTCAGAGAATGGACACAAACCAAGGACATTTGGGGACACAAAGTTACCTCCATGGGTTTTAACCTATATGAAAGAGTGCATGAAATCAGGTGTGGTCTATAAGAGAAGTGCAGATAGGGGAGAGGATCTAAATATGATCAAAATATATTACATAAAATTCACACAAATCAACAAAACTTTTTAAAGAAATTTCAAATGAATAATGTACCTCAAGATTCTACAAAAACAAGAACCCAAATCCCAATGCAGTAAATGGCAAGAGACTATTACAGAAATAAAGTTAATAAAAATAGTACATAGAATTAATTGAATAAAGTATAGCATAAGTCCTAATGTTATCATTTTAATTTTCACTTTGGATGATCTGTCCATTGTTGAAAATGATGGATTGGAATCCCTGTGTTCATAATATAGTCTTGGAATCCCTGTGTTCATAATATAGTCTCTATAAAGTCGATGTTATTATATTATAACCTATATCTGCCTGTGACTTATATATTTATGTGCTCCAATGATATAGATAGATGATAGATAGATACATGATAGATTAATGATAGACAAATAGATAGATGATAGATAGATTAGATAGATGACAGATAGATCAGATTATATATATATATATATACATATATAAAACTATTAGAGCTTCTTGATTAATTTCCCCTTCATAATTATTCATTAAACTTTTTCTTTTAAACAGAGTCTCTTCCTATAGTCCCTGCTGCTCTGGAACTTGCTATGTAAACCACGCTGGCCTTGAACCCATTACAAGTCTGCCTCTGCTTCCCAAAGCCTGGGATTACAAATCTTCTTTATTTTATTGTATACTTCTTTAGTCAGATTCTGTTTTGTAAGATTTAGATGAATTTGTATGACTCTTCCTCTTCCTCTTCCTTTCTTCACTTTTAAGTCTATATTGGTCCTTAAAGGTGAAGTGAGTCTCATATAGGCAGCTTATAGATGAGTATTGGTTTCATTGTTGTTTGAGGACATTATTTGACACAGGTCTCCCTGCAGCCCCAGCTGGCTCAGAACTTGCTATGTAGACCAGGCTAGCCATGATCTCACAGAGAATCAACTGCCTCTGCCTCTTGAGTCCTGGGATTAGAGTGTGCTACAACACCTGTTTGTGAGTATTGTTTTGTAACCATGCAGGTTCTATGCTTCTTGATTGGATAATATGGTTCCGTATCATTCAAGGTAATTGCTGATAGCTAATGCCATTGGAATTTTGTGGTTGTTTTGTGCATCTTTCATTCCTGTCTTCTTTTTTTCTGTCTTCTATGATTAGCTGATTGTCCTCTGGCTAGACATTTAGCATGTTTCTTTTTGTCTTTTGTGTATCTACTGTAGGATTTAGCTTTGTGGTTGCTGTGAAGCTAGGATAATACATTTTATAACAGGTTACTTTAAACTGACAATAATTTAGCTTGATAACATAAGAAACCCAACCAGTTCAATTTTATTCCCCTATATTTCTGTTTTGGACATTACAGCTTATCCTTTTATATTGCACATCTTATAAAAAGATATTACAGCTTCTATCATTTTAAATAATTTTATTTTAGTTTCATACTAAAGATATGTCATTTACCCATCATAATTATGATTTTAGAATAAGTCTAAGTATGTTCATTCTTTAACTAATTTTATATTTTCATATTATTAATTACAAAACTTTTATGTTGAAATCTTCTCTTTAGAACTTTGTGTAACACATCTCTGGTGGTAAGGAACTCTTTAGCTTTTATTTCTCTATGCAAGTCTATCTGTCTATCTATCTAAACTCTGTAGTATAAAACTTAGAGTATTGCATGTACTAGACAAGTGCTATACCACTGAGCTACAAGCCCAAACACTTTTTATGTTGTATCATTGTTATTTGAGACAGAATCTCACTAAATTAACAAGTCTTCAGCTCACTGTGAATCCTCAAACTTACAAATGTTCTTGCCTCAGCTTCTAAAATAGCTGGAATTATGGACATACACCACCACACCTGGTTTTCCTTCATTTCTTTTTTATATTTTCTTTTATTTCACTTTTTTAAACAATAAGTAATAAGTTATGAGTACAAGCCTTCATGTAAAACCATTATGCAAACAGTTGTGCCCAAACCCACACAGCCCAAGGCTCCCACCATCCAGCTGCAGGGGCTTGTATGTACAATCAAGTTGATCAAATGAGCATCCAGTATATATTTCTGTAGTTTCACCATTCACCCCAGTCACAGCCCTTACATTCTACCATGGTCCCTCTTCCACAGATTGTTCCCTAGGCTTAGAAAAGGGACACAGGCGGATGAGAAGCAAAACAGCCTACTTGCTCTGGAGATGTTTTTTTGGACTCTGATCACTTCTGGATGTTTCCTTTCATGGGCTGACAGTTTGTTCAGGAATAACCTTTCAATCCTACTAATGAAGCACAAGCAATTAGATATATAGGTATTTAAACAGTACTAATTTTTATGGTAGGTTACTTTGGTATAGACACAGATGTTTGGATGGTATACTAATCCATGAATTATATTTTTTTCCTGTAAAAGATGACAAGGTCTTACTGTGGCTTATAACATCTCCTAACCACTACAGAATGTAAGCTTGTGGCATCAGCCATGAGTAATTCCTCCAAGGAGAGAGCTAATAGCCAATTACATTTGGTATATACAGACATATGGCTGCCACTGCTGCACAGTATTTCCAGGCAGGTGAAGTGTAGCTGATGCTGATGGAGGAGTCTTGCTTGAATCAAGGAGACCAATATTTGCTTTACTGATTTAGTGACCTTTGGAAACACTCTCTGGTATTCCAGACACCAACAGTCTCAATACACCTTTCCCATGCTTACATCAGGTCTTCGACAGCAGGGCCTTACCGCTTCTCTTCTTGCAGGTAACCCAGTTTACAGGCAAGAAGCCTTTAACTTTTTTGGGGGGGTGGGGCTTGGATCCCCTGGCCAAGATCTCCTTGGCAGAATAATCCATTGCTAATATCAGAGCTCTCCTGTATTAATATATTTTTCTTAAATACACAGTTTAATTAGACTTTAGTATTATATTTGGTTCTGAATAGAGAATAATCATTTTCACAGTTCCTATGTCTATTAGTCAATTAAAGAAAGCAGTTTTTGCTGGTTTTATAAGAGAGTACCTCTATAACAGTCGGCTCTAATTTACATTTAGAGAATGACTTCATTACCATCAAATTTTTCTTTGGTCTATGAAAAGGAGGTAAGAAAGTCTCTCATATTAAAACGTTGGGGCACCTAGAAGGTAAGGTTCATTAGGACTCAGAATAAACAGTTGTTACAGATAGGATCCACAGAGATGTTTGATGCCTGTAGCAGTCTGAGGCTTTTCTTCCTTTTAATGTTTAGATGGGCCAACTTCTCTGCTGGTATTTCTTGGTATATCCTATACATTGCAAGACTGTTTCTTTTCTTTCTCAGCCATTAAGTTGGTGATGTTTTGACATGTGGGAACATATAAATCTTTTCCCATAGTTAGTTTTAAGAACAACTTGAAAATGTTTTTGACAAAAAGGTTTAATATATAACTGTATCCCCCTTTTTTATTTTAGATCTTTATTTTTTGACCCATGAGTCTCAAAAGGGCAGTTGTAGTACACATACCTATAGGCAGGAATCAAGGTGTAAATTTCATTAAATTTATCCAAGCTGTTTTGGGTGACTGTATGTTGTTAATTTAGGAACCAAACTTAATTCCTTAAGTTAAATTATCCTACAGGTAAAAGACAATGTTACAAGACGATATTGTATAACACAAAAATTATAGAGAACATTTGTATATGTTAATCCCAAAGTTATTGTTATACAGATATTAAGTAAAACAAATATGAACAACAATTTATATTTCCAATTAACTTAGATGTATTACCATTTTTATTAAAACCTTTAAACCAATGCTGTTTAATATACACATTTTTACTTTGTCTAAGTCCTAAAATACCATGTAATTTGTAGATGGAGTTTGGGCAAAATTGGATACTTGTTGAACTCATGTCAATTGAATATACATTAATCGAATATAGACCTGTGTCACTCTCCTGCCCTTCCCACCCCTCCTGATTCACCATTTCAGTCAGTTTTCTGATTCAGTCTTTCTGTTGTTCTTTCAATATGCATCCCTCTCCACAAGAAATATTTACAACTGGGTTATTGACGCTAGCATCCACAGATGAAGGATGCCATTCATCATTTGTTTTTCGGGACTGTGTTACTTCACTTAATAACTTCTAGCTCCATCCACTTACCTGTAAAGTTCATGATGTCATCTTTCTTTACTACTGCAAAGAACTCCATTGTGTACATGTACCACATTTTCTCTATCCACTCATCAGTTGAGGGGCATTTGGGTTGTTTCCAGCTTTTTGCTATTGTGAGCAGAGCTGCAATAAACAAAGCTGTGCATGTATTTCAGCAGTAAGATGAGTCTTGTGGGTATATACCCAGGAGTGGTATAACTGGGTCAAATGGAAAGCTCATTTTGAGTCTTCCAAGGGTTCTCCACACTGCTTTCCATAGTGGTTGTACAAGTTTACATTCCCATCAGCAAAGGATGAATGTTCCCCTTTCCCCACAACCTCTCCTGCACTTGATATCATTTGTTTTCTTGATCCTAGCCAGTCTTATTGGAGTGAGATAATATATTAAAGTGGTCTTAATTTGCATTTCCCTAATTATTAGTGACATTGAACAGATTTTATTTTAAGATGTTTCTAAGCCATCTCTAATTCCTCCTCTGTGAAGTCTCTATTCACTTCTTTGCTCCATCTTTTGAGTGATTCATTTGTTTTCCTTCTTCATTGTTTTTTGAGTAATTTGTATACTCTGGAGATCAATGCTTTGTCAGATGTATCTGCAGTGAAGGTTTCCTCCCACTCTGTGGGTTTTCTCTTCACTTCTTTGATTGTTTCTTTTGATGTACAGAAGCTTTGGAGTTTAATGACGTCCCATTTGTCAATTGCCAATATTATTTCTTGTGCAGCTGCTGTCTGATTTAGGAAGTCTTTTCCTATGCCTATGTCTTATAGTCTGCTGCCAAGTTTTTCTTCTATTGCCTCCAGAGTTTGGGGTTTCATGTTGAAGTCTTTGATCCATCTGGAATTGACTTTTGTACGGGGTGAGTGGTAGGGGTTTGATTTCATTCTTCTACCGGTGGTGATCCAGTTTTGCCAACACCACTTACTGAAGATGCTGTCTTTCTTCCATTGTGTCTTCTTGGCCCCCTTGTCAAATATGAGGTGGCTGAAATTATATGTGCACAGGTTTGGATTTCAGTTTTGTTCCATTGGTCAACTGGTCTGTTTTTGTGCCAGTACCAAGCTGTTTTTATGACTATAACCCTGTAGTATAGTTTGAAGTCTGGTATAGAGATCCCCCCCCCCTTATTGCTCTTTTCACTCAGGGTTGCTTTGACTATTTGGGGTCTTTTGTTTTTCCAAATGAAATTAAGGATTTTTTTCCAAGCCTGTGAAGAAACTCCTGGGGATTTTGATTGGAATTTCATTAAATCTGTACAAGAGTTTGGGTAGAATGGACATTTTTACTGTATTTATTTTCCCAATCCATGAGCATGGGAAGTTTGTCCATATTCTGATGTCTTTCTAAATCTCCTTCTTCAGGGGTCTAAAATTTTTGTTGTAGAGATCCTTGGTGTCTTTGGTTAGGTTTGTTCCTAGGTATTTTATTGTTTTTGAGGTAATTGTGAGTGGGAAGGTCTCCTTTTATTCCTTCTTCAGTTGCTTGTTGTTGGTGTAAAGAAAGGCTACTGATTTTTCTAGCTTTATTTTGTATCCTGCCACTTTACTGAAGCTCTTAATCATTTATAGGAGTCTTCTGGTGGAGTTCTAAGCATCCCTTAAGTAAATGATCATGTCATCTGCAAAAAGGGATAGCTTGACTTCCTCTTTTCCAATTAGAACTCTTTTAATTTCCTTTTCTTGCCTTATTGCCCTAGCAAATGTTTCAACCATTATATTGAAAAGGAGTGGTGACACGGGGCAACCTTGCTGAGTTCCTAGCTTTAGGGGGAATGCTTCTGTCCTTTCCCCATTTAGGATGATATTGGCTGTGGGTTTCCTCTATATGGCTTTGATTACACTGAGGAATGATCCCTCCAATCCAATTCCCTCTAAGACTTTAAGCATGAAGGGGTGCTAGGTTTTGTCAAAGGCTTTTTCGGCATCAATTGAGATGATGGTGTGGTTTTTGTCTTTCAGTCCATTTATATGCTTGACGATATTTATTGATTTTCATATTTTGAACCATCCCTGCATTTCTGGTATGAATCCAACTTGGTCATGAATCATGATCTTCATGTGGGTCTGTATGTGATTTGCAAGTATTTTATTTAGAATTTTTGCATCTGTGTTCATTAAGGAAATGGGTCTATAGTTCTCCTTTTTGGTTCTATCTTTGCCTGGTTTTGGTGATAGTGTGGTGCTGGCTTCATAGAAGGAAGCTGGGAGAACTCCCTCCATTTGTACCTTTCTAAACAACTTGAGTAGTAATGGTTGTAAGTCTTTTTGAAATATTTTATAGAATTCTTCCATGAAACCATCTGGGCCTGGGAATTTTTTGGTTGGGAGGCTTCTTATTACATCTTCAATTTCTTCATATATTATTGGTCTATTTAAGCTGTTGGATTTCTTCTTGGTTGAGCTTTGGTGATTCCCAGGATTTCAGATATTCATCAATTTCTTCTACGTTTTCAAACTTAGTAGAGAATAGGTTTTTGAAGTATTCCCTTATGATTGTCTGGATATTTTCATTGTCTGTTGTGATATTTCCCCTTTCATCACAGATTCTATTGATTTGGAGATGTTCCTTCTTTCTTTTGGTTAACTGGGCTAGAGGTCTGTCTATCTTGTTTATTCTCTCAAAGACCAACTTTGGGATACATTGATTTTTTGCATTGGTTACTTTATTTCTATTTCATTGATTTCTGCTCTGATTTTTGTTATTTCTTCTTGACTGCTGCATTTA
The DNA here is from genome assembly GCA_009823505.1 of Rhizomys pruinosus. Classification (NCBI taxonomy): domain Eukaryota; kingdom Metazoa; phylum Chordata; class Mammalia; order Rodentia; family Spalacidae; genus Rhizomys; species Rhizomys pruinosus. The sequence goes on along the minus strand of VZQC01003206.1, from coordinate 1,246,975 downwards.
GGGTTCATTTGTTGTTGTCTCTCAAGTATTTTTAGCTCCAGTGTTAGATCATCCACTTGTGCTCTTTCTGTTTTTTTTTTTTTTTTTTTTTTAACATCACTTAGAGCGAAACTTCCCTCTTAGGACTGCTTTTAAAAGGGGTCCCATAGGTGTTGTTGTGTTTGTATTATCATTATCATTCAGTTTCAGGAATGTTTTTATTTCTTTATTTCTTCCTTGAACCATTCATTATTCAGGAGAGTGTCGATTAGTCTCCATGTGTTCTTGTAGGTTGCAGGGCTTATCCTGGTGTTGATATTGAGTTTTATTGCACTGTGGTCTGATATAATGCATGAGATTATTTCTATTTTTTTGTATTTGTTAAGTTTTTTCCTGTGTCCCAGTATATGGTCTATTTTGGAGAATGTTCCATGGGGTGCTAAGTAGGAAGTGTATTTATTCTCTGGTGTTTGGGTGGAATATTCAATAGATGTATGTGAGGTCCATTTGGTGTATTGTATCATTCAGTTCAAAAGTCTGTTTATCCTTTGTCCTGTTGATCTGTCTATAGGACTTAGTGGGTTATTGAAGTCCCCTACTATTAGTGTGCTGGGGTTAATCTGTGCCTTGAGATCCTGAAGAATTTTCTTTATAAAGTTTGGTGCACCAGTGTTTGGTGCATATATATTCATGATTGTGAGATCTTCATCATCAATTGTTCCTTTAATAAAGATGCAATGGCCCTCTTTATCTCTTTTGATTTCTTTTGCTTTGAAGTCTATTTTGTCTGATATTAGAATAGCAACACCTACTTTCATTTTGGTACCATTTGCTTAGAATATTTTCTTCCATCCCTGCACCTTAATTTGGTGCCTATCCTTGAAATTGAGATGGGTTTCTTGTAGACAGCATATAGATGGATTTTGTTTCCTAATCCATTCTCCCAGTCTATGACTTTTGATTGGGGAGTTTAGTCCATTAATAATTAAGGTTATAATTGAAAGATGGATGTTGCTTCCTTACACCTTATTATCCATTTGGACTTTTAGTCTCTGATTCTACTCCTATGGTTACGTTTTTATTAGTTTCTTTTCCTAGGTGCTTGGGGATAGTTGCTCCTCTCTTCTGCCCTTTGAATTGCTTCAAGTATTTTCTGAAGAATTGGTTTTCCAGACATGTATTCTATCATCTTGTTTATGTCATGGAAGATTTTTCTCTCTCCTTCAATTATAATCGACATTTTTGCTGAGCAAAGTATTCTGGGTTCTCATCCACAATCCTTTAACACTGGTAATGCTTTGCTCCATGTTCCTCTTGCTTCCATGGTTTGTGCAGAGAAGTCAGTTGTAATTCTGATGGGTTTCCCTTTGTATTTGACTTGTTCTTCTTTTGTAGCCTTCAGAATTTTGTCTTTGTTTTGGGTGTCTAGCATTTTAACTATGATATGGCGTGGGGAGTTTCTTTTCTGATCTTGTCTACTTGGAGTCCTATGTGCGTCTTGTATTTCTATGGGTTTGTCTGTTTTTAGTTTGGGGAAATTTTCATCTATTATTCTGTTGAAGATCTAATCAATACTGTTCTCCTGAGATTTTTCTCATTCCTCTATTCCTATGATGCAGAGGTTTGGTCTTTTCGTAGTGTCCCATATTTCCTGGCTGTTCCACTTTTGTGTATTTTTAAATTTTTCATAATCTTTATTTGACCTTTTTAGTTGTTCAGTGTTATCTTCCAGGTCTGATATTCTTTGTTCTGCTTCCTCCATTCTATTTCTGAGGATTTTCCTTTCCGTTCTTCTTGATTGAATGAGTGTTCTAATTCCTTTTTCATTTCATCCTGTGATTTCTTTAGTATTTCCATTTCCTTTTTGGGCTTCTCAATCCTTACTTGGTGCTCCTTACTTCACTGGTTGGCTTCCTTTTTCAGTGTTTCTACGTCCTTCTGGAGTTTTTTTTTTTTTCTCCCTTTAGTTCTTTATGGAGTTTGTCATTCTCTCCCTTTAGTTCTTTCCGAAGTTTGTCATTGTCTCCCTCCAGGTCCTTCTTGAGTTTTTCATTCTCTCTCCTTAGTTCTATGACTTCTTCTTTATTTTATTTAATTTCTCTGCAGAGGTCTGCAATTATTCCTCTAAGATCTATTTCTTGGGTCACCTCCAGGGGGATCCCACTGTAGCTATCTCCTACAGGGTTGGTAGAGCTTGGAGTGGAATTATCCTGCACTTTTCCCATGTTATCCCTTTGCTGTGTCCCTGGCATGAGGGTCTCCCTTTTTTTTTTTTTAATTTTTTGCCTGTATTCCAATGCCAATCAGAAATGTCTTTTCACTATGTTGAAGGCTTGTTTTGCTTGCCTCCTTCTGACACTTTTTTCTTTCTTTTTTTTCTCCTTGTTTATGGAGTGTTGACTTGTCTAGGCTTCAGGCTTTCAATTTTGTTTATATATTGGATATTGGAAGTCTAAGTCACTTTTCCCTTCCTGTTCTGAAGGTTCTCCAAAAAAAAAATTTCCACTTGGATACTCTCTCCTCAATTCCTGTTGGTGGGGGGATGCCTGACTTAGTTGCTGCTGGCTGTAAGGGGAAAGGCAAACCTGCCACAAACCAGCAAATCAATTATCCAGCAACCCAAGAGTCAATCTATTCTAAGATCTACCTGTCTGGAGTGGTGCTGGGCTCTTACCTGTGCTTCAGGTGGTCTTAGCAAGCAAGGCCCGGACCTGAGCACCCCACACACAAACTCGCTATGTTAGCAGAGCCGCTGCCAGCTAAGTTCAGTCCCTGCATTTCAGGTGGTCTGGGCTGCTTTATGCCAGGCAGTCCTAGCTTCTCCTTCCCACAGTCCCCTACCAGACGTGGCGCAGTCCCTGCAGCTCGGCTGGTCTGGGCTGGACCGCTGCTATCTCCTTCATTTCTTTAGGATAGCAATGCTGGATAAAGGTGCTTACTGGCAGGGTTTTTTGTTGTTGTTGTTTTGTTGTAGTGTTTTTGTTGTTGGTGGTGGTGGTGTTCTTTTTTTTTCATTTTTTTATTTATTTCTGTATGTGTATGAATGTACTGTCTGCATGCAAGTCTGTGCACCCATGTCATGCAATGCCGCGAACATCAGAAGAGGGTCTCGGATTCCCCTGGAACTGGAGTTCTCCCAGAATTGGAGTTTCAGACAGTTCTCGGCCACCATGTGGGTGCTGGGAATCGAACCCGGGTCCTCTGTAAGAGCGGTTGGCACTCTTAACCGCTAGGCCATCTCTCCATCCCCAGTGGTGGTCTTTTTTGAGACGAGGTCTCCCTGTAGCACCAGCTGGCCTGGAACTCACTGTATAGACCAGGGTGGACTTGAACTCACAGAGATCTTCCTGCCTCTGTCTCTGCCTCTGCCTCCAGAGATCTGATTTTAAAGGCATGTACCACCACACGCAGCCTGCTGACAGGTTTTTTAGTTTTTCTTTTAACATTTGATATATATTTTTTTTCCTTCATTCCTGGACTGTAAGCTTTCTATTGATAAGTCCATTGCTGGTTTTATTGGAATCATCAAAGGATGTTTAACTAGGAAGGAACTCAAGAGACCCTAGAAAGACTAAGCTTGGGATCCAGGAGCACACATATCTTTTCTTCTGAGAACGACACCAGAGAGCATTAGTGGATTAACAGAATTTAGATAGAATCCTCAGGTGCAATCCTTGAGCAATATCCTCATGACATTTTCTTTTTTTTTTTTTTTTTTTTTTTTTTTTTTTTTTGTCTTTTCGAGACAGGGTCTCCCTGTAGCCCCAGCTGTCCTGGAATTCACTCTGTAGACCAGGTTGGCCTTGAACTCACAAAGATCCACCTGCCTCTGCCTCCCAAGTGCTAGGATTAAAGGCATGCACCACCCTGCCTGGCCTACGACATTTTCTGTGGTTAACAGGAGCTCCGAGTCTTGCAGTGTTTCTGTATTGGGAGCAGAAGGACCCAGGTGAGAACAACTTGTCCTCATAGATATGAGTGCTGTAGTATATCAGCTGGACATTAAGCATATTATAACAAAGAACTCTGAAGCCCTGAGATGGGAGAGAATACTGTATTGACAGAGCAAATATTCATGCTTACTTAATGCTGAAAAACTAGTAAAAGAATTGGCATCCTGCATTTTTATTGGATACTTACTTTCTGATATACACATCTAATTTAATAAATCATAAAATTTATGAAGTTAAGTAGGACAGACATTCTTAACCCCATTTTACAGATGAGAAAACTAACTCATATCTTGGAAGGTTTAGAGTTTGCCAATGTCAGTGGTCACATGGACTCACTGCACCAATTTGTAGAAGCCAAGCAGGAGATTTACTATCTCTTTGATGTTTCTTCATTTGTAACTGGGGATGTAGGTAATTGGATATAACTCAGACAATGTTTTTAGCACAGTGTGTGTTGCACCCAAGAAGTGATAACTGGCTATGCATGGTGGCCTAGAACTGTAATCCCTTCACTCAGGAGTCTGAGGCAGAGGATCATGAGTTCCAGGTCAGTGTGAACTACATGGAAGGCAGGAATAGAGGAAGAAAGAGAGGGAGGAAAGGGGCAGTGAGGGAAGGAGGGAGGAAGGGAGGGACGGAGGGAGGGAGGGAGGGAAGGGAGCTGGCAGGAAGGTTGGGAAGGGAGGAAGGCAGGAATGGAGGGAGCAATGGAGGGAGGAAAAAGGAGAGAAAGGGAGAAAAGACCAGAGGGAAAGGACATGGGGAGATAGGTGATGCCTGTTAATTTCTGTCTTTTCTGCTAAAGATCAACAAAGATGACAAACCACAGACCTAGGACTTGAACCATAATGTCTGGCTCTAAGTTTACCCATTTAGCATCAATGTGAGTTATTTTGAAAACAGCTCACCACACATCATCTTCAGGAAGCATTTTTCTGATCTGTGGTGGTTTGAATGAGTGTCCCCCATAGGCTTTAAGTATTCAGACATTTTGTCTCCAGTTGGTGGCACTGTTTTTGAGGTCTTAGAAGGTGTGGCCATGCTAGAGGAAGTATGTCACTTGGGACAGGCTTAGTGAGTTTAACAAGCCTCGTGGTCTCCAGTCACCCTCTCTCTGCTTCCTGTGCATTTTGTGAGATGTGACCCTTGGCTTGCTGCTCCAGCCACCATGCATCCTGCCACAATGGACTCTAATTCCCTGGAACCATCAATCATAAGCTCAAATAAACTCTTCCTTTTATAAGTTCCTTTAGTCATGGTGTTTTATCACAGCACAGAAAAGTGACTAATACAGTTATTTGGTACCAGAGAGTGGGCTGTTGGCTGTGAGGAACCTGACCATATGGATGTTTGGAGAAATGTGGAAGACTTTGGAACTTTGGGCTAGAAAAGCTGTTGGCTACTATAAGCAGAGCTTAAGGGGCCATTCTAGTGGAAGCCTGGAAGAAAGCATTGCTGCAAAAAATGTAGTTCCAGAGGAAAATAAAGACGTAGGCAGCAACTGGGATATTTTGATAAAGAGTCTGGCAGCAGGTTGCCCACAGCCCAAATGCTTGCCTGATGCTAAGTTGAAAAGCAATGGACTAATGTCTTTGGCGGAGGATATTTCAAGACAGCCTAATGTAGAAATGGTGGTGTGGCTTTTAATGGTGAATATTATACAGATCTATAGTGAAAAAGAGCAAATGGGGCAGAAGGAAATGCAGAATGCACAGTTTGGATCTGAAAAGTACACTAGGAAGATTAAAGGTGTGGCTAAGGCATGTGAAGGAGAGGCTCCCTTTCATAAGGAGACTAAAGTGATAAAGGAGAGGCATGGAGATTTACAAGTAAACAAAAGAATCAGTACCTTCAGGGCAAGACCACACCCAGGTAATCCTCCAACTAGTCCTGGGCAGAGAAAAATTGCAAATGTAGTTAAAGTAGGAGAGAGTCCATCCTGAACTTGCAGCCAGATTCAGCAATTTCATTCACGTGGTGCTGGCTTTAGAGGCATGAAGTTTGCAAGAGTGAAGGGGTCATCATTTCTTCCTCCATGGTTTCAGAGAGCCACAGAGGCCAGGCAGAGTGCAGTAGGGGCATTCTTGAATAAAGAAGGCCCTGATAGACCATTGCATGAAGCTGTGAATGTGAAGCCTGGTTGGCAGCGGAGACCTCAAGAAGACATTCGAGATGCCAGACCTGTGAGATATTTGCCAAGGAGAGCTGCATACAGGGAGTGGTACCGGCCTAAGAAAGAGATGTATGTTGCAAGCAAAGCTGGAAGTGCTGAGCCATCTAAGCCCTTTGGAAGTCAAGTCCCAGAAGTTGCACATGGAGTTACTGGACTTGGTGTTTGCCCTGCTGGTTTTCAGTCTTGTTTTGGTCCAGTATTTCCTCACTATGACTCTATTCCTCCCTTTTGGAATGGAATGTGTATTTGGTTCCACAGTACATTGGGAGTATGTAATTTGTCTTTTGATTTTACAGGAGCTTACAGTTTAGGAGATTGGCCTGAGTCTCAGAAGAGACTTTGGACTATAGACTTTTGAATGGCACTGAAACTGGTAAAGACTATGGGGACTTTTAAGGTTGGACTAAATGCATTTTGCATTTTATATGGTCAGGAGCCTATGGGGGCCAGGGAGTGGAATGTGGTGGTTTGAATGAGTGTCCCCCATAGGCTTTAAGTATTCATACATTTTGTCTCCAGTTGGTGGCACTGTTTTTGGAGGTCTTAGATGGTGTGGCTGTGCTAGAGGAAGTATGTCACTGGGGACAGGCTTAGTGAGTTTAACAAGCCTCGTGGTCTCCAGGCACCCTCTCTCTGCTTCCTGTGCTCTTTTCAAGATGAGATCCTCAGCTTGCTGCTCCAGCTCCAGCCGCCATGCCTCCCACCACAATGGACTCTAATGCCCTGGAACCGTCAATCGTAAGCTCAAATAATCTCTTCCTTTTATAAGTTCCTTTGGTCATGGTGTTTATCACAGCAACAGAAAAGTGACTAACACATGATCCCATTCCATTCCTGACCAAACCTAGGGCTCTAACACTCTTGTCTTATAACATTTTGTATATTACCAGCCCTCACACAGTAATTAATGTAAGTCCACTGGTCTCCACAGTGCTAAAGGGCTGGTACTTTGCTTCAGTTGCCTTGGTATTCCCAGATCTAGAAGACTGCCAACATATAGCAAGCAAAATAAATATTAACTTGAGGTCCAGTATGGCCTATCAGGTGAATTCTGCTAGGACCTCTGTGGGCTATGACTACTCAGAGTCCTACTCTATGTGCCCCTTACTCTGTTTGACCCTTTCAGTCTTCTCTTTCACATCTTTCAATCTTCCTTTTCACATCTTCTCTTTGAGGTCCATTTATTATCTAGACCGAGAATTCTCGCCTTCTTATGCAATCTCTGGGTGAAAACATAAGTCACCTCTAGCTATGTAGATTTCTGCAGCCCAGAATGGAGCTCCTGAATGCTGCTGAGAATATACAGATGTGGTACACAATCGGATTTAAGGGAAATGTGGCTGGCATGTTGTCAAGATGGTCTTTCTGATAAAATGGTGAGGGTGGGCAGAACTAAAAATGAAGCTAACAGGACAGGACAGGACAAGACAGGACATCAGGCGTTTGGAGGGAAGAAAGCAAAGCCTAAACTGAAATATTTGGATGATGCCACAATAGCTTTTTGTTTAGGATTTTATCTACCTAATTTAGAAAAGTTTATTATACTTAAGGAAACAATTCATTATAAATTGTGAAAATATAAGTGTACATATGACCAAATATAGAGTCACACGCACAAGAGAAAGATTAACATTTGCATATGTGTCTTTTGTTTCTGGGAGCAGAAATTTCCCTCCTATGTAGTATAGATAGCCCTTGGTATACAAGCCCATCTTCTCATTTAATCATTCTTATTAACATAAATAAATTATTCTAGTTTCCCATAATATCACAGAGGTCATTATTATAACACATTCTCAAGAATCCTGATAAAATATCTTGTTGCTTTGGGCAAGATATTAGGAAAATATCATTTAAATAGGTTTTTGATCTTCTGCAAGTCATCCATGAAAAGAGACAAAGAGATTACTTTATTTGAATTCTTCAAAAGGATCAGAGATCTCATCTGCCTGGAAATACTGTGCAGCAGTGGCAGCCATATGTCTGTATATCCCAAATCTAATTGGCTATTAGCTCTCTCCTTGGAGGAATAACCCATGTCTGATGCCACAAGCTTACATCCTCTAATGGTTAGGAGATGTTATAAACCACACGAAGACCCTGCCATACTTAACAGAAGAAAATGTAATTCATGAATTAACATACCATCCAAACATCTGTGTCTATACCAAAGTAACCTACCATAACAATTAGTACTGTTTAAATACCTATATATCTAATTGTGTGTGCTTCATTAGTAGGATCGAAAGGCTATATATTATACTGTTTAAATACCTAAATATCTAATTGCATGTGCTTCATTAGTAGGATCGAAAGGTTATGCCTGGACAAGCTGGCAGCCCATGAAAGAAAACAGCCAGAACTGACTAGAGACCAAGACATCAGCTCCAGAGAAAGTAGAGTGTTTTGCTTCTCATCCACCTGTGCCCCTTTTCTAAGCCTAGGGAACAATCTGCGGAAGAGGGGGCGTGGTAGAATGTAAGGGCTTCGATTGGGGTTAATGGTGAAACTACAACAATATAGACTGGACACTCATTTGATCAACTTGATTGAACATACAAGCCCCCCCTGCTGGATGGTGGGACCCATGAGCTGTGTGGGTTTGGGCACAACTGATTGCAAATTGGTTTTACATGAAGGATGCTTGTACTCACAAATTATCACTTATTGTTAAAAAAATGAAAACTAAACAAAACAAAAAAGCAGAGAAAGATGCAGAAAACTTATGGCAGAATGCATGATTTGGGATGGGTAGGGGTGGGGTGGGGGGAAGGGAAGGATTATATGTTATTTATATATATTATATGTTATAATATATATATTATATTCAGGATATATGCCTGAACTGAATTGGAAAATGATGTATGAAATACACAAATATCAATTAAAAAAAGAAAAAAAAAGGATCAGAGATAACATTTAAAGTTAGTTTAACATATGAAATGATACATAATGCTTTCTGAATTGTATAAACTATTAAGTTTGTCTCTCACTATAAGTAAAACAGCCTTAATTATTTGAAACATTATGCCAGATTTTTTTACTTAATTTGAAAAGGCATAAGCAGATTAGACTTTGAGTGGTGGCTTCCGCAGGAGCTTAGTTAGCAGCTGAGATGCAGGATGTGACATGTAAGTCAATAACAGAACCCAAGCAAGGTCCTCAGAGCAGTTTTGAACTCAAACTGCATCCCAGTCCCACAGAGATGTCAAGTGATCACTTCTCAGACACCTAAATATTTCAAAAAATGTCATGCTTTTAATTTTGATTATGGCTGTGATTTAAATTTGCTCTCCAGTTTTAAAATGATTACATAAAAGCATTAATGTGGTGCCTAAAACACATTTGCTCAGGAAGTGCAATTGAATGAAATGAGAGGTTTTAAATGGGGACACATTTCTTTCACCTTAGAAGCTACAATCATCCAAACCCCAAGCTTTGATGCATTCTCTACATATATGTGTGTTCATCTATTTTTTTATGTGACTCAATTGTGCTATAAGGACAAATTAGTAGTCTTTTTGCTTTTTGCGTTTAGGTTTTTTAAATTTTTTTGAGTGACCCTAACAACTTCAACTCTAATAAATAGAGAAGGAAGTGATTGTAAGAAGTGCCTGAGGTCTTTTGAGTTCTCTTTATTGAGTATCTGCTCAGAGGCTGGATTCAATTTACACAAGGACTCCAAGGGTCTTTCTGTGTTTATCTGTGTGAGGCAAGGGAAAAAAAAAGAAAGAAGCATTGTACACAGAAGGTTTGGGAACTGTCCCAGTTTTTGTGTCTCCTGGAAAACTATCAAAAAGACTGTTTCAGGAAACTTAGAACACATAATTCCAAACCAATTCAGAGAAAGTCAAACAAAAGAAAGAAAAACTTTGCAGATGAAAAGGATCTAAGCCAAAACTGGGGAGAAATCAAGAGTACAGTTCACCAATTCTATTTAAATCATGAATAAGAGGTTGTTTTTAAGCCCAGTTTTAAGATAAACTCTCTTAGGAAACCTGATTCACTCTTCACCCTATATGCATGTTGTCTGCAGGCTCTGTAGAATATGAGATAATCCTTTGGAAGCAAAGGCCAGCAGCTCACTGAATTGGCTAGGATTTTCCCACTTCATAGAGGAGGGAGAATACAAAAAGTGAGGAAGGGAAGTCACCCATTATATGCTATTAAATATCTAACAACTAGATTTCTGAGGAGAAAAGTATTCTACAGATTCATAGACAAACTTATTATAAATTCTACTTATGTAAAGGACAATGTAACATACAAAGTATTAACAGCATATAATTTTTCTAAGTTCAATATAGCAATTGATTATCATTGAATACTATCTTTGTGAGTGTATATCCTTATATAACAGCAGAAGCCTGGAAAATAGAAAGGAACCACAGTGGTAAAGGCAAAGAAAGGGCCCAAAAGTATAGCAGGAAACAGATGTTACCAAGGCAGGAATGGGGAAAATGGGGTTATTCAATTAGAAGGGAGGAGGAAAGGACATACAAGGAACCATGGGGGTAAAGGGGAAGAAGGAACTCAAGAGGGAAGGGATAATAAGAGACAGGGGAGGGAGGAGGAAGATTGTACAGAGAGAAAGATAGAAGAGATAAATAAGGCTTAGATAGTATAAAAAAAAAAAACCAGAGAGAAATCTATTAACTCAAAAAGCTACTGAAAAATACACATACAACATCTGAACATGAGTACCTGTGTATACCTGAGAAGAAATAAGAAGGAACATGCTGCCAGACAGGAGAAACCCCCATTCAAGGTGTTCCTCGGAGTAGTCCAAGAGATTTTGAAAATAACATAGGCTATTGCTACAGCTTCTGATTATCTTGCAGAACTTGAAGCTAAGAACCTATTCCTGAACACAGGACATACTTCAGACATTACCTCTCATAGTTCTAGAGGATACTAGGCAAGCTACTAATGGAGAAAACCAATCAAGGATCCAACTACAGTTGGTCTGGAAAAGACCCCAGGGACATGCAAGGCTCCTGGAAGAGCTGAGATGATGGAGCACAGAGAGGTTTCAGAAAGAAAACTCATCATGGCATATCTTGGAAAGATCCAGGATCCAGGGGCTCAAACAGAGCAGAGATGGTAGGGGAAGAGAAGTGTCAAAATGATATATATATTAACTCAATTTCTACTGATGATTATTTCTTAAGTTTTTAATACCACTCAGTGTAGTGGTCAGAGACACAATACATTTAAACAATTAATCACATTTTATTCACTTTTTTAAGATTTAGAAGCAGTTGGGATCTTATCTTTAAGATAAATCTTAAAGATCCAAATAATATCTGTGTTCTTCGCATATTCTAGACATTAACACTCTGTCAAATGTGTAGCTTGTGAAGAATTTTCCCTTTCTCTGTGTTGCCTCTTCACTCCAATGATGGCATTCTTTGTTACATGTAAGATTTTCATTTCATTAGGTCTCAATTGTCAATTGTATTCAGAAAGTCCTTTCTTGGCCTATAAACTGAAGTCTATTTCTTACTTTCCCCTCTGTCATAGTCACAGTGTCAGGTTTTATGTTTATGACCTTGATCCATTGCTGTTGAGTTTTGTACAGGGTGAGAGACAAGATCTAATTTCATTCTCCTAATCCAGCTATCTGGCACCAGTTGTTTAACATACTGTCTTTTCTCCAGTGTGTATTTGTGGTCTTTTGTGAAAGATCAGGTTGCTGTAGTAGTGTGGGCGTTTAAGTGTGTCTTCAGTTCTATTTCATTTATCAATTGTCTTTTTTACCAGTGCCATGTTGATGTTATTACAATGGTTCTGTACTATAACTCTAAAACAGATATCCCTGCAATGTTTTATTACTCAGGATAGTTTTGTCAATCCTGAGTTTTTTGTGTTTCCACATGGTTTTTGAGATTATACCTTTATATTTCTGGGAAGAATTGTGTTAGAACTGAGATGGGCATTGCATTGAATTTGTACCTTACTTTTGGTAGAATGGCGATTTTAACAATATTAAATCTATCTATGAACATAGGAGATCTTTCCATCTTCTGGTATTTTTTATTTCTTTCTTCAGTGTCTTAAGTTTTTCATTGTAAACTTCTGATCTGAGTCTAGAATATCAATAGACGTACAGACGGTAAAAGTGTACTCTTGAAGCCTCAGGTATATTTTTCTAACAGAGTCTCACATAATGAGAACAGGAGTATTCTGTTGGAAACTGGACTAGAGATCATTCTAGCAAAGAACTGTCAACAGTTTCTCCATGTCCTAAGAGTTTGTGGAAGGATGAGTTTAAGGTAACAGAGTAATCTGGCCATATAATTTCAAGGCAGTCTAGCATTCATGTGATGTCATGATTATTGCCGGCTCCTGTTAGTTGGGTTTCAGTTACAATCAGAAAGAGAAGGCAACAATGTTTGAAGTTTTGTAGTTTGGTCAGAAAAGCAAGTGTGAAGTTGGGGCTAAGGAAGGTATGTTGAACAACAAGCCATTAATAAGGCCAAGTATTTTCATAAAGTAGTTAGACTATCCCAAAATTGGGCTCCATGGTGGGCCATGCAGAAAGCATGCATGGAAAAGCATAGCACACAGACACATGGTAAGGTATGAATCCAAATACAGAATGGTGCTTTACTCAAATGAACAGATCATTATATAGGCAGTGTGACCTCACCTCCCAGGGTCCAATTCTAGACCATTGCATCATCACTTCCCAATTCGTGGGCATAGCCAGGGAGGTCCCATGACTCTCACTTGTGCCTCTGGAAGGCTTGGCTGTAATGGTAGCCCATACATACCTAAGTTCAGACCAGACTGCTCTCAAAAAGCCCTTCTTTGAGAAAAGAATACCTTTGGGATACACTGATTACTATGGGAGTCTAACAAGCTGTTTCCTCAGATCTGTGTCACTGTGCTCAGCTAGTCAGATAGGGTTTGACACAGTTATAGTTTAAGGTGATCTGCATTTATCAAGCAGGTACCAGACCTTGACATTATCCACATGATTCTGATTTCCTAGGCATGGAGAGTGCAAAAACAACAGGTATTAGGTCCATGCATTTATGTTATGTTTATGCTGGCATGAACCCCAAATAAGAGAAAGACAAAGACCAGGCTTAGGTCACTCTGGGAACGTTTACTACTTGAATTAGCCAGGGCTGGGCATGTTGTTGGACCAGGGCAGCCAGTAGTCAACATAGCATCTGATTAGGCCCTTTTAAATGTCTTGGGTGGGACATTTCAGCTGAGACTGTAGCAGGGTGTGCAGTACAAGCCAAAAGAAATGACTTAACATTTTGGTTGCAAGAGTAATTTTTATAATAATAACACTGAATCTCTATGATAATATTACAAACGATTATCTCAAAAAAAATAGTCAAAATTTAAAACTGTCCACATTCCCACAGTAACCAAGAGTCTCTGGCTATAAAACATAATTTTCTTGTAATAATATAAACATATTGAAAATAATTAATTTCAGTGATGTCACTTTATAAAAATTGTACTAAGGACTGATAGATACTTAATATTTTATAACTACATTACAGAATTTTTAAAAGCCAAGGGTACTTCATACATATATGTACACATGTGTACACACACATTCTCACATGAGATTCTTATCTTAGTGTTTATACTGAAGAGAGCCACATATATTGTTACTAAACATAAAGCCTTGCATTTGGGGAAATCATCTTCAGAAATATCATTTATATTCCAATATAGTAAATATCCTGAACTCAATTCATTGGCTAATAAAGCAAGACATTAGGATACAGAATGGCAGAAGCAGTGTGAAGGCACAGGACATGCTGTTGTAAGAGAAATGGCATGTAAGGTATCACCTACATCAGAGGCAGAAGTAAAAAGTACTGCAAGGGCTGGAGAGATAGCCTAGCGGTTAAGAGCACCGACTGCTCTTGCAGAGGACCCGGGTTCGATCCCCAGCACCCACATGGCAGCTAAGAACCGTCTGTAACTCCAGTTCCAGGAGAACTCCAGTTCCAGGGGAATCCGAGACCCTCTTCTGACCTCTGCGGCATTGCACAACACGGGTGCATAGACCTACATACAGACAGTACATTCATACACATACAAAAATAAATAAAATTTAAAAAAAAGTACTGCAAGTTTAACAAAGTAAAAATGATATCATTAGCCGAGTGTGGTGGTGCACGCCTTTAATCCTAGCACTTGGGAGGCAGAGGAAGGCAGATTTTTGTGAGTTCAAGGCCAGCCTGATCTACAGAGTGAGTTCCAGGACAGCTGGGGCTACAGGGAGACCCTGTCTCGAAAAGACCAAAAAAAAAAAAAAAATGATATCATTATCTAGGAAAGCAGTAACATGAGTGGACTAGGAAAATATTTTAGGATTTTAAGTGAATATGCAGGGTTGTCATACATGCTAAATGATATGAACAACTTGATAGGTGGGCTTTGACTCCACCACTAATCATTTATAGCCTACAATATACCTCCAGTATGCTAACAATATTATCTTTTAAGCATGCAACTCTGATGAGTTTCCTCAGACTCCCAGGGCTGAGATGGCTACTACAGTTTCTCTATCATACTGTCACAAAAGGGTCTGCATCTTCAGCTCTAAAACTAGGAACTTCTTGATATATTTTTAACAAGTGATGGAAAACAGAATTATATATCCGATTTTTACTAATAGCTAACCATAACTAAACTTGCAACATGATAATTAAAACAGTTACATTATGGGAAAAGCTAAAGAATGGGATGACAGGAGATATTTAGTTCTACTAAGGCAGTACAAAATAAAGACCATTTAACAATTGGCAATACCAAAATCATGATATAGGGTATAAGGAAATGGTATTCAGGAACTTAGAATGGGGGAGGGAGGACAAAGTGCAGCCTAGAGGGTGCGTCTGTGATGCCACAGCTCAGGCCCAGGGCAGCAGCACATACACAGAAGCATATGGTAATTATGTGTACATATTGTGTACATTACGTCTAAAGGTAGTTATTTTGAACACATTGCAGTTGTCTATTTCTAAGCTGTTTATTGGAGGGTAGAAATTGACTTAAGGTCCTTTTCAGGATCTGTTTTTACAAGGTACCACAGTAGTGGGACACAGAAGCATATGGTAATTATGTGTACATATTGTGTACATTATGTCTAAAGGTAGTTATTTTGAACACATTGCAGTTGTCTATTTCTAAGCTGTTTATTGGAGGGTAGAAATTGACTTAAGGCCCTTTTCAGGATCTGTTTTTACAAGGTACCACAGTAGTGGGACAGGACCACAGTAGTTGGAAGACCATTTAAGTAAAAGAAAATAAAAATATTAGTAATGTTGTTAAATCTTCAGTAAGTAAATTAGATCTCCCTCTCCCTCTCCCCATCCCCCTCTCCCTCCCTTTCTCCCTCCGTCCCTAAGTAAATTAGATCTTCAGAGGTCTGAAAGCAATGAAAACAAACTTAAATGGAAACTGAATCAGAATACTTTTAAAGAAAAGAAACAAAAATAATACCTTAAAACAATATGGAAAGCAAACTCAATCTAACAGGTAGTAACAAATAAAATGTTCAGATAACCAGGTTAGATACCATTTTGTAGATAATTTAAAGAACCTGAATTTATCAGGCTTTTGGATATATTTTGATTAGGCATGCCAAAAAATAAAGAAGGAAAATTAGTGGCCAGCTTAAAACTGTTTTGAGACAAGTAAAACGTGGAGACAAGTAAAGTAAGATCCTTCTGAATAGAAATACATTAGATCCTAAAACATGGAAACATAAAAACATGACATTATAGGGAGTTATTAAATGACATAAGAAAATGATGGGCAGAGTGCACAGAGCTTAGATCAGGTATTTCCCAGGACCACCTGAAGCAGAAGTAGGAGCCAGGTGGTTTGTTGGATAACTGTATCATTGTCCTGTGTGGCTGTGGGAGCAGAGTCACCCTGATAGCTGATTTAAAAGGTGGGCCTGTTGCCATTGTAAGACTTGAGTGCACATAGCTTAAATTGGGGATTTCCCAGGATCACCTGAAGCACAGAGTACATCTGTTCCTCCCGAGGCCTCTGCAAACTGGTATTGCTGAGGGAGTCTCCAAGTGTGACCACAATAGTGATTCTGGGGTGCAAAGCAAGGCAATAAATGAAACAGTGAACCTGAGACACCTCTAGTCCCTCATCACCAATCCCTAGAAACAACCTAGAGAAACTGGCTGGCAGGAAGCAGAGTGAGCACAGTGCTCAGCAGGGTACTGGCTGGATTGTTCCCTACCTGATGTTTTTGGAGAACCTTAAGAACAGAAAGGGAAGAATGAGTAAGACTTCCTATATGTAAACAAAATTGAAGGCAGGTCTTAAACCTAGACAAGTCAACACACCATAAATGAGAAAAAAAAAAAAAAGACATCTGAAGGAAGCAAGCAAAGCAAGCCTTCAACACAGTGAAGAGGCATTTGGGATTCTCATCAGAATATAGACAAAGGGAAGCCCACATGCCAGGGGTACGATGAAAGGACAACATGGGAAAGGTGCAGGATAATTTCACACCAAGCTCTACCAACCCTGTGGGAGATTCCTACAGTGGGATCTCCCTGGGGGTGGCCAGATACAAAATTAACCAAAAAACAAAAATTAACCAAGAAATATCACTAGCCTTTCTTTACACCAACAAGCAAGGAATACAAAGAGAAACTTCTACTCACAATAAACTGAAAGAAAATAAAATACCTAGGAGCAAACATAACCAAAGATACCAAAGATCTCTACAATGAAAATTTTAAACTCCTGAAGAAGGAAATTGAAGAGGGCATCAGAAGATGGAAAGACCTCCCATGCTCATGGATTGGAAAAATTAACATAGTAAAAATGTCCATTCTATGCAAATTAATATACAGATTCAACATAATCCCAATTAAAATCCCCAAGAAAGGAAAAAAGATCCTTAATTTCATATGGAAAAACAAAAGGCCCCGAATAGCAAAAGCAACCCTGAGTGGAAAGAGCAATACAGGGGGGATCTCTATACTACACTTCAAACAATACTACAGGGCTATAGTCATAAAAACAGCTGGGTACTGGCACAAAAACAGAACTTTTGTCCAATGGAACAAAACTGAAGATCCGAACTTGAGCTGAAATTGTATAATTTCAGCCACTTCATATTTGACAAGGGGGCCAAGAAGATACAATGGAGGAAAGACGGCATCTTCAGCAAATGTTGTTGGCAATACTGGATCACCACTTGTAGAAGAATAAAGTTAAACCCCTACCTCTCACCCTGTACAAAAGTCAACTCCAAATGGATCAAAGACCTCAACGTGAAACCAAAAACTCTGAAGCTGATAAAAAGGAAAAGTTGGCAGCAGCCTACAAGACATAGGCATAGGAAAAGACTTCCTAAATCACACAGCAGCTGTGCAGGAAATAAGTTCGACAATTGACAAATGAGACCTCATTAAACTCAAAAGTTTCTGTACATCAAAAGAAACAATCAAGGAAGTGAAGAGAAAACCCACAGAGTGGGAGGAAACCTTCACCACAGATAGAAAGCATTGATTTACAGAAACATATAGACTACTCAAAAAAAAAAAGAAGAAAGAAAACAAATGACTCACTCAAAAGATGGAGAAAAGAGCTGAACAGAGCAGACTTTACAAGCGAGGAATTAGAGATGGCTGAGAAACATCTTAAAAAGTGTTCCACGTCATTAATAATTAAGGAAATGCAAATTAAAACCACACTAAGGTATATCATTCCAATAAGACTGGCTATGATCAAGAGAACAAATAATACCAAGTGCTGGAGAGGTTGTGGGGGAAAGGGGAACACTCATCCACTGCTGGTGGGAAAGTAAACTTATGCAACCACTATGGAAAGCAATGTGGAGAACCCTTAAAAGACTCAAAATGAGCTTGCCACCTGACCCAGTCATACATCCCCTGGGTATATACCCACAAGACTCATCTTACCACAGAGATGCATGCACAGCCATGTTTATTGCAGCTCTCTTCATAATAGCAAAGAGCTAGAACCAACATAAGTGGTACATCTACACAATGGAGTTCTATACAGCAGGAAAGAAAAATGACATCATGAACCTTGCAGGTAAATGGATGGAACTAGAAGATATCATGTTAAGTGAAGTAATACAGTCCCAGAAAAATAAAAGATTAATGGTATCCCTCATCTGCAGATGCTGGCGCCAATTACCTAGCTGTAAGGCAAAATGAGCAATGTTAATGTTATATTCATCATGATCTGAAAACAACTGTGCTCTTATATTGTGAATCCATTAACAGCTTCTAGAACTAAGCTACCATTTATTTTCAGAGTCAGGAATTTGGGATATATGGGTAGAGGGTATATATGCATATTTTAGAGTAATATAAGATCAAAAGAATAAGGAAAAAACTAGTTTGTCATGATATTATGTCTAACCACAGTATTTATTTTATGGGTATGCTTCTTAGTATTTCTTATACAAGGCTGCTTGAGCTTTTCTGAAATATTACACAGATGTTAAAAGTATCAGGCTGGTATAATTTAGCCTTTCTGGATGCTTAAGGACCATACTTAATGCCGATACCAATATGGCTGAAGGTCTTAAGGGATAACTTTGTTCCTTGCCCTCAGAGGTCAACTAAGTCCCAGGGGAATATGCATGGGGGCGTCTCTTGAAATGTCCTGCAAATGTGAGTCACCAGTCTTCCAATGCAGAGAGGTCTTCAACCAGTACCCACTCTATAAAGACGAAATTTTGTTAGTGCTTCAAAAAGGGAAGCCTCGTCTAGCAAGACCTGGCTTTGTCCTCGAGTGTATGGAACTGGTAATTGAAAAGCCAAAAGAAGCCAGGGGATCCCTACCCCCCTCCACAAAACCTGAGTGACCTTTGATGACCAGATCCTCAAGTGACCTTGAGAAAACAAAAACCTTGGTTAATCTGGGCTGTGTGGCCTTAAACATCCAAAAGGAAAGTATAACCACAAATAAATAGTAAGTCCTGAGAAATTGTACTTCAGGAATAACACTTGAGATTGTCAGAGTTTAATAATCATCTGATGGTCCTTTAGTCATGTGTGGCCTCAATCCACAAGATCATCTTCCCTTGTAGAACCAGGCTTGGCAGTTCCACAGGACTGTGAGCTTCAAGGCTGTCTCCTGCCTGCAGGCCGACAGTCTCCAGGCTTAGCTCTGGCAAGGAGAGGGGAGGGGACTGTGGGGAAGTTACCTGATGGAAAAGACAGACAGACCCGGACTCGGAGAAAGCTCAGAAGATAAAACTCTCTCATTTATTCATGGTAGCATTGTGTTTACATACCAAAAGTTACTGTGTTCTGGGCAAGGAAGTGGGGGGAAGGTGGAAGGGAGGGGCAAGCCACCTTGGCTCCTACCGAGGGCTGCCAAGCTCCTGTTTGTGCAACTGGTAAACTAGAGGTGACATTTTGCTCAATACCTCAAGGAAAGGCGCCATCTGGTTCTGGAACTTGGCAGAGATAGGCGAGGCAAGAAAACACTGTAATATCCTGGACCTTCCAGAGCTACAGATAACTCACAGAGACAAATGAATGCCCACAGAGATATTAGATAACTCTCAGAGGTTTTGCGGGACAGGTCTTACAAGTTCTTGCCTCAAGCCAGGCAAAGTTTCATTCCTACATGAGATCTTAATAAAAAGAAAAAGAGTAAAAATAAATAAATAAATAAATAAATAAATAAATAAATAAATAAATAAATAAAAAGAGCACAGTTGTTTTTCCTGACTCACTGGCAAGTCCACCTACCCTATGGCTGCCACTGCTCTTGCCATCCTTCAAAGACATGAGACACAGCTTTTCAAACTTTCAATATGGACTGAAGACTCATGTCTCTCTAAGAAACCTCCAAAACTTCAGTGCCAGATGGGGGACTGCTGAGATATCCAACTTGTGGACTGAGCTACTACTGGGGTTTTAGCCTCTTCAGAGTATAGACTGCCATTGTTGGACTATCCAGGCTGTATCACAGAGACCAGTACAGGAAGATCAAGACAGGACGTGGTGCTTACTGGAACTCATTTGGTGACCATGGGAAGGGAAAATGAGCACAAGGGCAGAAATGACAGTGGTTTGGGCTTTCAAACATGACATCTTTCAGCATAATAAAGAAAAAAATCATAAGCTGAAGATGCTAAAATCTATGATATATGTGACATGCATATATGCATATTTTGGAGTGATGCATACTGGAAGGAATAACAACAACAACCACAGCAAAAAGACTGGTTCAAAGAACTGATTGTAATGGTGAACTTCTGCTGGAAACAGTTACCTTATTCATCAAGAGAGAGAATGAGAAAAAGATTAAAAACATGTTTGGCAGAATGCATGAGCTCTGATGGGGTGGGGGCAGGGAGGGGGGCACAGATCTAGATTTGATTTGAAATTTTGTATGAAATGCACAAAGCTTCAATAAAAATTGTCTTAAAAAAGAAAATTGTGAGAGATGGCCTAGCGGTTAAGAGCGCCGACTGCTCTTACAGAGGACCCAGGTTCGATCCCCAGCACCCATATGGCGGCCGAGAACCGTCTGAAACTCCAATTCCAGGAGAACTCCAGTTCCAGGGGAATCTGAGACCCTCTTCTGACCTCCGTGGCATTGCACGACACGGGTGCACAGACTTGCATGCAGACAGTACATTCATACACATACAGAAATAAATAAAAATTAAAAAAAAGAAAATTATGGCTATAAATAATTATATGGATTAATAAATTTGATTATGGTGATCTTTTGTAAGTAAGCACAGTTAAAATTATGAAGAAAGCAGGCTGGGATCTGATGCGTGGAGAATTGGGATTTCCTTGGGAAACAGAAAACCTGAAAATAAATTTGTTGTGAGTGGAAAAATATAAAGCCATTTATTTAAAGGTAAGCAGCTGAGTAAAATCTTGTGCTGGGGTACTCCTCAGGGCTGGAGAGATAGCCTAGCGGTTAAGAGCACCGACGCTCTTGCAGAGGACCCGGGTTCGATCCCCAGCACCCANTCGGAAGGAGGCAAGCAAAACCATCCACTAATATAGTGAAAAGTCGTTTGTGACTTGAACCACAAAAGGGAAATCCATATGCCAGGGACACGACGAAGGGACAACATGGGAAAGGCACAGGATACTCCCACACCAGGCCCTACCAAACCTGGAGGAGATAGCCACAATGGGATCCCCTTGGAGGAGACCCAAGGAACAGAGCTTAGACGAATAATTGCAGACATACGCAGAGAAATTAAAGAAAATAAAGAAGAAGTCATGGAACTAAAGAGAGAGAATGAAAAACTCAAAAAGGACCTAGAGGGATACAATGACAAACTTCGGAAAGAACTAAAGGAACAGAATGACAAACTCCAGAAAGAACTAGAGGGAGAAAAAAACAAACTCCGAATGGAAGTAGAAACACTGAAAAAGGAAGCCAACCAAAGAAGAAAGGAGCACCAAGAAGAGATTGAGAAGCACAAAGAAGAGATTGAGAAGCTCAAAAAGGAAATGGAGGTACTAAAGAAAACACAGGAGGAAACAAAAAAGGAATTAGAACACTCAGTCAATCAAGAAGAAAGAAAAGGAAAAAGCCTCAGAAGTAGAATGGAGGAAGCAGAACAAAGAATATCAGACCTGGAAGATAACACAGAGCAATTAAAAAGCTCAAATAAAGATTATGAAAAATTTAAAAATACACAAAAGTGGAACAACCAGGAAATATGGGACACTATGAAAAGACCAAACCTCCGCATCATAGGAATAGAGGAAGGAGAAGAATCTCAAGAGAATAGTATTGATCAGATCTTCAACAGAATAATAGATGAAAATTTCCCCAAACTAAAAATAGACAAGCCCATACAAATACAAGAAGCACATAGGACCCCAAATAGACAAGATCAGAAAAGAAACACCCCACGCCATATCATAGTTAAAATGCTAGATGCCCAAAACAAAGACAAAATTCTGAGGGCTACAAAAGAAAAACAAGTCACATACAAAGGGAAACCCATCAGAATTACAACTGACTTCTCGCCTCAAACCATGAAAGCAAGAAGAACATGGAGCAAAGCATTCCCAGTGTTAAGGGACTACGGATGCCAACCCAGAATACTTTACCCAGCAAAAATGTCGACTATACTTGAAGGAGAGAGAAAAATCTTCCATGACATAAACAAGATGATGGAATACATGTCTGGAAAACCAACTCTTCATAAAATACTTGAAGCAATTCAAAGGGTAGAAGAGAGGAGCAACAATCCTCAAACACCTAGGAAAAGAAACTAATAAAACATAACCATAGGAGCAAAATCAGAGGCTAGAAGCCCAAATGGATAATAAAATGAAAGGAAGCAACATCCATCTTTCAATTATAACCTTAAATATTAATGGGCTAAACTCCCCAATCAAAAGGCATAGACTGGGAGAATGGATTAGGAAACAAAACCCATCTATATGCTGTCTACAAGAAACCCATCTCAATTTCAAGGATAGGCACCAACTTAAGGTGAAGGGATGGAAGAAAGTATTCCAAGCAAATGGTACCAAAAAGAAAGCAGGTGTGGCTATTCTAATATCAGACAAAATAGACTTCAAAGCAAAAGAAATCAAAAGAGACAAAGAGGGCCACTACATCTTTATTAAAGGAACAATTGACGATGAAGATTTCACAATCATAAATATATATGCACCAAACACCGGTGCACCAAACTTTATAAAGACAATTCTTCAGGATCTCAAGGCACAGATTAACCCCAGCACACTAATACTAGGGGACTTCAATACCCCATTAAGTCCCCTAGACAGGTCAACAGGACAAAGGATAAACAGAGAGATATCGGAACTAAATGACACAATACACCAAATGGACCTCACAGACATCTATCGAATATTTCACCCAAATGCCAGAGAATACACTTTCTACTCAGCACCTCATGGAACATTCTCCAAAATAGACCATATACTGGGACACAGGGAAAAACTCAACAAATGTAAAAATTTTAAATAGCCATCTTTAAAAGCAAGTAACTATCCCCAAACAAAAGGTTACAAATGTAAAATAATTCCATTTATAGATAAATTAAAACAATGATAAAATTTTAAACTCCAATAGTGGAGACTTGCCATTACTTTAATATAACATAAAAATGCATTCATCTTGTTAAAGGCAACAGGGACTGTGTTAGACTCTGTTGTTTTTCTATAATAATCCAAGATGAAATACCAAAACAAAATATAAATTGCAAAAGGATTGTAATATCTGATTAAATGTCTGTAGTCTAGGGAATTTCCAGGCTACATGATCCTCCTTAAATTCAGTAGTCCCCTTAAGTTCCTGGATGTTGCCATTTTGAACTACACCACGTGGCCAGATCAAGATGGTGGCAAGGTCACACAGGTCACCAATATTTGATACTGTCCAAGATGGCAACTAGGCTATGTGGATATGATGTCATTAACCAATATGGCTGCCTTCTTCTTGGTGAATTCACTAGCCATTATTGAAAAGCTCAGGGCTATCTTATTAAGCTTCATGATAAAATAAGCCCACTTCTCAACAAAATACAAGTTCCATAGGATTCGAATATCCCACAGATTAAATGTCTACGGCAACCTTCTTTTACTTTTAGAGCATTACCTAGTTAAGTTAGAAATTACCCTTAGATATGCAAGCCCCAAATAGGAAATGAATGAAAGTTTTCAAACCATAGAATGCATGGTCCCAATCCATGTCATTCACCACCCCTTTTTTTATTTGTTATTTTTTATGTGTATGAGTGTACTGTCTGCATGTAGGTTGCTGCACCCGTGTTGTGCAATGCTGCAGAGATCAGAAGAGAGCGTCGGATTCCCCTGGAACTAGAGTTAAAAACGGTTCTTAGCTGCCATGTGGGTACTGGGAATTGAACCCAGGTCCTCTGCAAGAGCAGTCGGTGCTCTTAACTGCTGAGCCATCTCTCAAGCCCCTCACCACCCCTTTTCAACTATGAAAGGGAAGCAATATTCTCTTGTTCTGTTCATTACTAGATATAAGCCTTGCTGGAAAGGAAGTTCTCAAGGAAGCAGAAATAAATGGGAAGGTGTGTCCTAGCACAGTTGCCATGGAAATTGAGTGGTTTAAGCAGAAGGTGTTTCTAAACTTTTTTTCTTTAGTTTAGAGCCAAGTGGCTGCAAAAGCTCCAAGGACATGCCTGTTTAGACCCAAAATTCTGAGCAGCTGTAGGGAATTTGGCAACTAAATAAATTATCAGAATGAGAAAAATCCCTGGATTTCATGGTAACCAGATACATTTTTATCAGCATCCTGGCAGAAATTTCTAAAGGCCAGACAATATTAATTTCTAATTGATATTGTGGCCAGGTGACAGAAGAGCAGAGAAGGCACTAGAGGGAGAAATAGGGGGGAGAGAGAGAGAGATCTGTAAAGACCATGTGGAGGGAGAGGAAAGGAAGAATAATGCCTCAGCCTGACACGGTAGCACCCTGGAAGGTAGGAGGCATCTCAGCCGAAATTCTAGGAGCACCAGATGGTACCCTGAGTCTACAAAAACAGAGAGTTCTGTGATTGCAGAGGGGACCAACAATTTGGGTCCTGGTTCTGCATCAACTTATTTCCTGACTATAAGGTATGAAATATGAATCCTGGGCTGGAGAGATGGCCTAGTGGTTAAGAGCACCAACTGCTCTTGCAGAGAACCTGGGTTCGATCCCCAGCACCCACATGGAGGCTGAAAACCATCTTTAACCCAGTTCTAGGGGAATCTGACACCCTCTTCTGAGCTCCACAGCATTGCATGACACGGGTGCACAAACCTACATGCAGACAGTAAATTCATACACATACGAAAATAAATAAAATTTAAAAAAATGACTCCTTCCCTTCTTCCTAAAAACTGTACATCTGGTATGAAAAACAAATTTAAAAAAACCTGCTTTCATTTTTTTAATACAATAATTGCCAAAAATAGACCTAAGAAATTTATTTTGCATTCCCTTCCTGGGCCATGCCTATTTAGCCTATGATGTTAAATCTCCCTTTTAATAAGTTAGGCCTATTCTTCCTATATTATATAAATAGTACTTACATACCTAAATCTACTAAAATATTTTTTTTAATTTTACCAAAGTCAAACTTCAGTCAAACCACAGATAAATTCTAATAGTTAAAAAATGTCCTCTTCTTCCTTTAGGTCCTGTGACTAAAGTAAACCCCCATAACGTACATCCTAGTCCTAATATGATCTGGCAAACTGATAATAACCCACATATCTTAATTTGGAAGACTAAAATATGTTCATTGTATGGTAGACACTTATTCTTTACCTTTAAATGCTACAGCCCATACAGGAGAGAGAACTAAGGATATAATTAAATACCTTATGCAAACTTTTTGATATTAGGCAGGTGTGGTGGCACACACCTTTAATCCTAGCACTTGGGAGGCAGAGGCAGGTGGATCTTTGTGAGCTCAAGGCCAGCCTGGTCTACAGAGTGAGTTCCAGGACAGCTGTGACTACAGGGAGACCCTGTCTCAAAAAGACAAATAATAATAATAATAATAATAATAATAATAATGGAACTGCATATGACAGCAAAGTTTTTCAACAGTTCTGCCAAACTTGGGGCATTTCTCATAATACTGGCCTTCCTTATAACCCTCCAGGTCAAGCAATAATAATAGAGAGACAACACAAACGCCTCAAAGTTTAAGTAAATAAAATAAAAATGGGAGAGTCACCTATACCTTGAATAACAGTATAAAATCCTCATTTTTTAGTGTATAGGTCAATATTAACTTTAATATTTTTACATTAAATGACCAAGGAACTTCTTCTATGGATAATCACTAGCAGGGACTAACAGTCCCAAATTCTTCCACAAATGACTTGGAGAGACCTAGAATCAGGACTATGGAGTAAAACTCTAGCCTGCTTATTAATAATGGGAAGTGGGTATGCTTGTGTCTTTCCAGGAAATGAGACTTCCCCCAGATGGCTACCACTATGATTCATAAGAACACTCAAAAAAGCACCCCACAGCAAAGATGGCTACACTGACCTTGGGAAAGAAGTAGGGATCCCAGAAGAAGCAGCCACAGCTGTGACTTAGGGGGTGGTTAAGACCTTGATCAACAGAACACAAGAACTGGGACAATGCCAGGGCCATGATATAACTAAACCTAACGTTATTCTTGTCTGTGTCACGGCCATGTTAACTATAAACAGTGTAAAGTCATAAAAATGTATAATCAGTACTACTATTAAAGTTGTACCCATAATGGGATCAGGCCTAATATTCCAAAATGTTACACAAGGTTGTGCAACATCACCTGGAACCATCATTTGGGAAAAAGATGGAAAAATAATATATAGCCAAATGAATGGAAGAAAATTTTAAATGGAAAAATGTTACTGATCAAAGTTTAAGAAATCATAATGATTTTAGCATCTTTAAGAAAGCAATAAATTCAGGGGATACAGGCAATCATAGTTCTGAAATAAATAAATAAATAAATAAATAAATAAATAAATAAATAAATAAATTACAAATGTTAACCTGATTCAGTCAACTATATCTTTATAGGTTAAACTGTCCATGACTTGTGAACCCAAAGAAAATTCATAGATTCACATTGCACAACAGGGTTATAATAAAAAGTTTCTCTGTCCAAGGAGACCCTTCAATACCAGGACTATTAAAAAAAACTTAATAGATGTAGGTGTATATTAGAGTCTTATAAACAGATAGCTGGGAATAATATAGACAGTCTGTTCTAGTTCACATTTTCATTGTTGTGATGAAACACTCTGACCTATTCCAACTTGGGGAGCAAAGAGTTTATTTGGCTCAAATCTCCTGGGTCACAGTTTATCACTGAGGGAACCCACCATAGGAACTCAGGATAGGAACTTGGAGGCAGGAGCTGAAGCACAGGCCATGGAGGAATGCTTTTTACTGGCTTGCTCCTCTGGCCCATGCTCAGCCTGCTTTCTTATACTGTACCTCACAGCCTGCCTGGGGTGGCACCACCCACACATAACTCAACAATCAAGAAAATACTCCAAAGATGTGGCCACAGCCCAGTCCAATGGAGCCACTTCCCCAACTGAGGCTCCCTCAACCCAGGTGTGTCAAGTTGACACTAAAGCTATCCAGCATAATTGACCCCTTGTCAACTTGACACACAAAACACATCACTATTAAACCACCACCTTTCCAGTTCTTGTCCCCAAAGTATGATGTTAACATTAATCACAACCTAAGACAGTACAACCTTAAAAGCCCCCACAGTCCTTATCCAAGCACAGTTCACAGTCCATTAAAAGTCTCTTAACTGTGGGCTGCTGTAAAATCCAAAACAAGTACTGTCTTATTTCAAAGGGAAGAATCAGGCACACTCAAACAAAACCTAAGTCCAGCAAAGTAGCTCAAGGCTGGGATTCACTCGTGATCTTCTTGGGCTCCAAAGGGTTTCAGCAGCTCCCCCTCTCCGACTCTGCCATCCATGGCACACACAGCTCAACTTGCAGGTCCAGGCCGACTCCATTCCACACCTGCCGCTGCTCTTGGTGGTCATCCCATGGTCCTGGCATCTCCAAAAATTTAGGGTCTCCACTGAAACTGAGGTAGCACCTTCACCAATGGTCTCATTTGATTTCTCCTAGTACCAAGCCTCAGCTTCTCCTCATGACCCCTGCAATACTGGGGTCTTCACTCCAACTGAGGGTGCACTTCCACCAATGGTCTTTCCTGACCTCTCACTGTGACAAGTCTCAGCTGCTCTCTGTGACCCCTTCACATTTCAACACCAGAACCATATAGGAGACTCTTACACATTATCAAGTCCTGCTTCTGGCTTGAGGTGTAGGGTCAGTGTGCTGACCCTGAGGAAATTCTTCCCATATTTTACCACATTTATGGTCTCTTGTTACTTACAGCTGATTTTTCAGCCCCAGATAACCAGCATCAATTGTCCCAGTATAAGAAAGGTTTCAATTCAGATTCTGGTCTTTTGTTACTTACACCTGATTATTCAGCCCCAGCTGACCAGAACCCACAGATTCTTACTTTAAAAAAATCATCCAAACAGCACTGATGGTCTCTGCTTCCCCTTGAAGCTTCACAACATTGGCCTCCATCATCTACAACACTTTCAGCATAATTGTTCCAAGTTCCACAGCAACAAACTTTAGGCATTCAATGGTTTTTCTAGACCAAAGTTCCAAACACTTCTACAATCTTCCCCCAAAACACCATGGTCAAGTCTGTCACACAATAGCCCACTCTCTGGTACCAATTTCTGTTCTAGTTTGCTTTTCCATTGCTGTGACAAAACACTCTGACCAATTCCTACTTGGGGAGCAAAGGGTTTATTTGGCTCACATCTCCCAGGTCACAGTTCATCACTGAGGGAGCCCACCATAGGAACTCAGGGCAGAAACCTGGAGGCAGGAGCTGAAGCACAAGCCATGGAAGAATGCTGCTTACTGGCTTGCTCCCCTGGCCCATGCTCAGCCTGCCTCTTATACTGTACCTCACAACCTGCCTGAAGTGGCACCACCAACAGTGGGCTGGGTCCTCCCACATAACTCAACAATTAAGATAATACTCCACAGATGTGGCTACAGATCAGTCCAATGGGGACAATTTTCCAGTTGAGGCTCCCTCAACCCAAGTGTGTCAAGTTGACACTAAAACTATCCAGAACACAGACACAACATATTGATAAAGCAATTGGGGATTTGGCTCTGTTTTGCATTTATGCTAATCATTGTCTATGTTTTAATTGCAAATTTATTCCTTTACATTGCAGTTCCAGCTCTAATCACTCCTTAAACAAAGGAAAAAATTCTACCTATAAGATGGACATTCTTTTGTAACAAAATTTTAAGGCTTTTCCCGCTGGATATCAAGAGTTTGAAATATGGGACATAGTGTGCCTATTATTAGCCACACCTAAAAAAGAATTCACAAGTCTTTAGCAAAAACTGTAATGATTCTTTTGTCTATTAGACCAAAAAACTGTAGATGTGAGATCAGTGTTTTTGCTTTCTATACCTGACTTAGTGACTGTAATGCAAAGGAAAATTTCCAAACTTGCTTGTATAACTAGTAAAACCACCAATCAGGAAATGAGTGAACTAAGATTGCTATATTACAAAACAGAGTTACTGATTGTTGTTAAAAAATAATTTAGGTTGTCAACAATTTCCTGGTATATGTTGCTTTAATATCTCTGATTTTTCAAATACCATAGATACACAAATTAATGAACTACAAAAGGGAATTGACAAAATTTCTTATTTTTCCATGCACTGGCCAAAGTGGCTTCCATGGCTCACTCCCTTCCTGGGACCTATAACTGTTGATAAGCTTCTCCTTGTTGGAGCACCAATTTTGTATAGTGCCTTATAATTTCAATTAATAATGCCATGGCTTATATGGCTATGTCATTTTTAGATTCAAAAAAAAGGGGAGAAAATGTTTGTGACTAGGATGATTTAGCTTTGAATAAGTCAATACTGGGAACCTTGAAAGCTGGACTGTGTCTCAGTTAAAAGGGAGAAAAACCAAAAATGGTATCTCACAAAACCCTGCCAGGCAGAACATTCTTTGGCTGATAATGAGCACACAGCTGGCTGAAAGGCCCTGGAGGCCCTTATTCCAAGAAACATATCTTGGTCAACCTGTGCCACTCCAATCTCAGTTCCCAAGGGATGAGTGCTACTTATCTACAATTAGAGACCTCCGCATTGAACAATGTTCAAACTGTTAATAGTTTGAAGAATCTTGGAGACAGAATGCATTATGAGGTGGCCAAGAACTCTGGGGACCAGGACTGGAATGTTATCAGTTGAACATGAAATGTTCCCACAGATTCATGGGCATGTGTTGAGTGTCTGGTACCTAGGTAGTAACACTATGCAAGGAGATTGTAAAAATTTCTGGAGAACTAGCTAGAAAAGTAGGTGACTGTGGTATGACTTTGAAAATTATATCTGCTCTCTCTTTCTTTTCTCTTCCTCCCTTCCTCCCTCCACCATGAGTCTAGTAAACTCTGCCCCATGCTATATTGCTATAATGTTCTGCCTCATCATGGTCTCAGAATTAACAGACCCAAAACACATGGATTGAAATCTCTGAGACTCTAAATAACATCTCCCTTTTAGTTGTGTTAATTTAGGAGCTCTTAGGAACAAATAAGGCAGGAGTAGGCATGTAAAGATTATTAGAGGAGCTTCCCATGAGATTAGATAGGAGTGTACAGAGAATTTCAAAGACCAGGATATGAATTGGTTTGAGTCTTCTGGAGGAGAAATGGGACAAAGGCAGTTTTGTCATAGACAGACTCAAAAAAAAAAAAAAAAAAAAACCAAAGTACTCAGAAACCTGTTTAGGAGTCCTTACGCCTGTGCTGTCATTGGAATGGTGTCATTCCGGTGTCATTCCAGGCTACTTGGAGCAGCCTAAGGGGCTCAGGGCCTCCAAAAGGCAAACACCAAAAAGGATGGGTTTCAAAACACAGCAATTGTGGGGCTTGGTTTAGTAGAGTCTCTTCAGGAGGAAACTTGAGTGATTCTTATGGCTTCCCCAACTCTCCACCTAATCCAAAGCTATGAACATTCCAAGAGAAAGCTCATTTAAACTGTCGTAGCCTGGACTCACTTGAGCACAGATGCATGCTTTCAGCCCTTCTCTCAGCATCTCCACAAGCAGCAGGTACCTTAGTGCATATCTTGGGAGACACTCCTCCAGGGTGGGCACTCTATTCATTTTTAAATATTTTCCTTATTTTCCTTTCTTACTCTTCTATCTACAGTTTTTCAAAACATAGTGCTTGAAAAACTAATTGTTCTTCCTTAATTATAGTTTAGTAAGCAAGCAACATCTTTTTGCCCTGGCTATTTCTAATTCCTACCTCTCGGTTGATTAACTGAGAATCTTCAGATGTTGCCAATGTTAACTGCTGCAGTCTGTGATATATGCTCATGCAATCACTTCTTTTTATTGAACTAGAAGTTAAATCACTTGCTCTAGGAAATATGTAAACAACTATGGGCTAAGTTGAAGTAGTTCACTTCCAGGGTGATTTTTCCTGTTACTAGTATACCTGAAAACAGAGTTTTCAATAAAAGTTGGCAGAGTTGAAGGGCCAAAAGCTGCCATTGGAAGCAGAATGGAGCCCTCAATCGTTGTTTTAAAAACTGTGCACAGACAAGCTGTTCTGTTTGTTTTAAGCCACTGGGACTTGGACCTTATTTATTATTTCAACTAAGCCTAGCCTAAATTGACCAAGATAATACTCTAATGTGGGACCCATAGAAAGATGGGAAATCTGTAAAGCTTCTTGGAAATACCCAATGCTAAGTTTGATGTTGATAGTGTGGAGGCCTTTCTTGTTCCCACCCTTCCATGCTGTACCCTGTGATTGTCTTGCCTACAACTTGAAAGTACCTTTCTATACAGTGGTCCCCCATCCTCCAGCCTTTCTATACAGTGGTCCCCCATCCTCCAGCCTTTCTATACAGTGGTCTCCCCATCCTCCAGCCTTTCTATACAGTGGTCTCCCCATCCTCCAGACTTTCTATACAGTGGTCCCCCATCCTCCAGCCTTTCTATACAGTGGTTTCCCCATCCTCCAGCCTTTCTATACAGTGGTCTCCCCATCCTCCAGACTTTCTATACAGTGGTCTCCCCATCCTCCAGACTTTCTATACAGTGGTCTCCCCACCCTCCAGACTTTCTATACAGTGGTCTCCCCATCCTCCAGACTTTCTATACAGTGGTCTCCCCACCCTCCAGACTTTCTATACAGTGGTCTCCCCACCCTCCAGACTTTCTATACAGTGGTCTCTCCATCCTTCAGGCTTTCTATACAGTGGTCTCCCCACCCTCCAGACTTTCTATATAGTGGTCTCTCCATCCTCCAGACTTTCTATACAGTGGTCTCCCCATCCTCTAGGGTTTCTATACAGTGGTCTCCCCATCCTCCAGGCTTTCTATACAGTGGTCTCCCCATCCTCCAGACTGCTTTTGCTCTTGAGTTCAACCTGCTTGGTCTAGCCTTTGCTGACTAACTGTTCCAGGAGTGCTTTGCTTTAGACACTATTTCTGCAGTGCTGATGAAGGTATCTTCTACCATTCTGCAACCAAACCAAATATTTGGTCTTTTATGTTATCATGAAGTGATTTTTTGAAGAGTTTAAAGAATAAATCATTCTTTTAAAGGGCTTTGGTTTGTGCATTTCAAAGGCAAGTAGAGTTTATGCTCTATCTGAGCACATGAAAACCAATATGCTGCTGCTTATTAAATGAGGCTCAGGAAGACTTTTTGAAGGCAAAAAACTTTCCCTCTAAAGTAGATTTTTAAAAATATGCAAAGGTGGGGCTGGAGAGATGGCTCAGTGGTTGAGGGAACCGACTGCTCTTGCAGAGGACCAGGGTTCTATTGCCAGCACCCACATGGCAGCTTAGAAGTGTCTTTAAGCCAGGTATAGTGGTGCACACTTTGATTATAGCACTTGGGAGGCAGAGGCAGCTGTTCTCTGTGAGTTCAAGACCAGCCTGGTCTACAGAGTGAGTTCCAGGCTACCTGGGGCTATAGGGGGACCCTGTCTCAAAAAAAATATGTAAAGGCAAAAAAATATTTTTAAAAGCCTTGAATCTGTTCTCCATTCTCAATTCTCATCTGAAACCTTTTATTTTAGGTCTCTAATGAAAGTTTTCCTTTATTTTCAAGCTTCTTATGTACAAATGTAAGAATCACGAAGACACTGAGCTCTGTAGAGTATGTTGCTAATATATATCCTTACCTTCCATTGTGGGTTTAGGAAATGTTGCAACAGGGAAGAGGACACTGAAAGGCCAGAAGAGGTTGCTACAGTGATTCACACAGATGAAAAATGACAGGAGGTTTTGCTAGGGCTGTGACACCATACTGCAAGGACAGAGATGGATTTAGGTGGCAGGACTGTGCTCTGATGTGCTTTGTTCTTAAGAGGAAGTCTGGTTTGACATGTCACCTCAACTGTAAGTACCTTCCCTAAATGTCACACAACTGCCACATCAAATTTCCACTACAAACAAACATGCCAATCTTCCCAGATGCCCAGCTCTTGCTTTCAGTGCCTGAGGGGAAAGGAGGAGGACAGGAGGTAAAGCTGAAATGAAAGGCTATCTCATTATTTCCAAGCTTGACTCCCTGTGACCCCTTTCTGTTGCCCTTAATCATAGTATCATTCTCAAGGAAAAATGCAGTTCATGACCAACCTTCTAACTTCTCCCTCCAGTGCCCTTGAATAGAGAAAATAAATAAAATTAATAAAGTGAATTCTTGTTTCCATCTATGTTTTTATCTTTGTGTAGGGGAGCATGTGTGTTCATATATGGATGAATGTGTGAGTTCATGTTTGAGCCACAGCACACATGTGGAGGTCAGAGTACATCTCCGGTGTCAAGTCTTCACCTTCCACCTGGAGACTAGGTCTCTGGTTTACCACTGGGTACACCAGGCCAGATGCCCCATGAGCTCCCAGGGATTCCTTGGGCTCTGCCTCCTGTGTGCCTGTAGGAGCAATATTACAGACTCCCTCCACCACGTTCATCTTTACATGAGTTCTGAGGATCTGAACTGAAGTCTTCACACTTGTGTGGCAAACACGTTACCCACTGAGCCATTGCCAAGTCTCCCATCTACTTTTTAAACATTAAAATTATTCCCAAGAATTGGGTGGTTCACAGATCACTGACTTCCATGAATTAGCCCCGTGTGCCTCACAATCCATACTTTTATATGATACTAAGCCTTAACAAGTAGGTAACTTGCATAGCCCCTCAATTCTTAAAGGAGTATTTTGTTCTTAAGATATTAATTTCATGAAGCAAGTCATTTCAAAGATGTTACCAAATTATGCTGGAAATAGCAAAGCTGGAATCTCTTTTCCTCTGAGTTAGTGCTGACTGCATTTCCCAGCTCCTGCAGTAAGAATGGGTACAAAGCTTACATCATTCCTCTTTCCTTACCTGAATCATGAGAACTATGTAGGAAATCCCTGGGGAAAGGTGGTCACGTGAAAACAAAGGCTCCCTTCCTAACACAAGCTGGAAATAGAATGGCATGAGACCCCCCTCCAATGTGTGAGTCATAGAGATCTGGGGATCCTGATGTATCAACTCACCCAAGTACAACCAGAGCCACACAGCCAATGGCCAGGTTACAGCGAGGATCCTGGTCTCATGTCCAGGGTCTTTACTAAAATAAATTCCTGGGTGAAAAAAGAAAGACAGAACTGACATACCATTTTGTCCGGTAGAGTTGAGTCACCAGAGGAGCTCAAGCCACCCTATTTCTTTCACTCATCACCTAGTCCAGGTGTTTACTTGGCCTGTGGTCTCTAGTTTAGGTTGAGTCTGGGCAGTCACTAAGAAGATGAAAGCACTTGCCTTTTGGTATGGCAGGAGTTGCTTGCAGATGGAAAGATTGGTCTGAAGACAATCTTGCTGGTGGTAGTGGCAGAACCCAGCCTCTTCCTTTCAGAGTTGGAATGTGAGTGTGCGACCTTAGTGTCTCCAGTAGTTGAGTCTGGGCTTGATGAAGGGTCAGGCCCACACTCACTGCCTTCCCAGTCTTAGGAACTTTGGAAGTTCCCATACAATTGCAAGGCACTCTATATGACCCAGGAGCACAATATATCCCATGTGTCCAGTAGTAGATTCCCTGATGGAAATATATCTTTTGGTATTTTCTTTCTCCCTTTGCTTACTAACTAGAGGAGAAAAGGTCAGCTTTATCTTTGAACATGGTATCCCACATGCCAACCATAAACATGGATGTAAGTGATGGCCATAAGACTTTGCTCCAGCAGGTAATGCTTAGTATTTTAGAGAAAGAGCAACCAATGTGAAAAGTAACATGGAAATTGGTAGGGGTTTGTTTAGGATCAAAATATAACATGAATATGAATCAGTTGACATTTATGTACCTACGGTATGAAACTACCTATTAACCAACAAATATCTACCATGTTTACAGCAACAAAAGAATAGCTCTCTCCTCCACCAGTTAGTGAGGTAATAAAGAGTGTAGACAGCAAACAAGTTGATGTAGGTACTAAAATGGTGCCTTGATAGATGTAAGCAAACCATGGGAATGCTTATCAGGAATCCTGGCAGAGTAAAGGGAAGACGGAGGAGGAAGGAATCAGCCCGAGCCTGCACCAATACTGGCCTTGGCCAGTGCCTGGGCCCAAGAGTTCACCCAGCCAAGTTATCTGACTCAGAAAACTTTATTTCATGGACGACATTCTTTCCACGGACTCTGTTTTCACTCAGTTATCAAAGACCTCTACCCCATCTACTCTGGCTCCCACCAATGCTTTTCCCTTTTATCCTCCATCATAATTCTGGCTAGCTGAGCACTGATATTCAGTTTCTCAAAAATTACCATGAAAGAAGCTGGAGAGATGGCTCAGTGGTTCAGAGCACTGGTAGCCCTTGCAGAAAATCTGGGTTTCAGTTCTCAGCAACCACAAGGCAGCTCACCACCATGGATAACACCAGTTTAAGGAGATCTGATATCCTCTTTCTGGCTCATGCATGTGATGTACTTAATATACATGCAGGGGAAACACACACATAAAAATAAATATACCTTCATTCCCAGCAATCACTAATGAAAGACCTAATAGAAACCTACATCTCACTGCCTATCTTCTATGACAGAGAGGAAAAAGGTATTGCTGGAGTAAAAACATGTCATAGAGACCCACTGTCTCTCAAACTGCACTTCTCTCTAGACGCTACATGGGATCACAGCTCTGAACCCTGAGGAGTGCCTCCCCACCCCAGGCACCCGTCCCCCAGTCATAGACCTGAAGGCCTGAGGACAGCATGGGCCTGAGCACCTCAACCAGATAGCATGCTCGTCCCTTCTGTAGTTTTAGGTAAAACACATGAAGATGTATAATTCTCTAATGGTGAAAGTGTACTGGAAATCATTTGGATAAATCCATCCCACCTTGGACTTCACTCCTGACAAAATCCAACAAGTGCTGCTCCTGTAGTTCTGGATTCATACATGTTACCAAGTCCCTCTTGGCTATGGCATGTCCAAGGTCCTCAGGAAGACCTGTGTCTGAAATCACGGGCCAAAAAGCCTGAGGAGGCAGACAAATGTGGGACTACCACACTCAATGGCCTTCCCAGACCAGTTTCCAACAATAGGATGCAGTGGATGGGGGGAAAGATGGAGAAAAATCATGAGAACATATATACCATACATTTATGCATCATATAATAGTATAACTGTAGCACGTTCATATAATTATACAATAGCATAAATAATAGTCTACTATTTAATTCTAATTATCTCAAAAACTAATACCTTCTAAGCTATCTACCACTGAACTACAAGCGACCGTTCAACTTTAAGATAAGCATTATTGTTTACTTTGTATAAAGTACGAAAGCCACACATGGGCTTGATCAATGCAAATTCAGTAAAGAGAAAGCATGGTATAAAATGAGAAGCTCGCAGATAGCTGTGGTTCACACTCAGGCTGGGTGGGAGTACACAGGTGGCAATTCTATTTCTATTTTTAAATAAGTATTTCAGGGACACAACAAAGTAATACGAAAAGAACTCAAAGCTGAAGCCCAGTTCTTTGCAATCAATGTGTGCAGGGTTGAAAATGGTGTGTGTACAAAGCTGACAGCAAAGACCTCCAAGTCCTATTGTGTGGCTTTTTGGCCTACAATCAAGACCACATTTTTGATGCAGTTTTAGAAACAAAATATCCTTTGCAGAATATCACAGTGGATGAACTATTTCTGCAAGATGCCTTCTACTTGAAGCAAAGCGTTCTAAAACCAGAACATGCTAGTAAAAGAAAATGTACTGTGTCTGGGTTCGCTTTGGGCCCAAATGTGTGAGGCTTCAGCTGAGGGCATGCACACATACCACAGGGGCGTAAGTGGCCAGCAGCACAAACAGGTGGAGTTTGAACAAAATCTTGAAAGGAGCAGACACAGCACTTCAGTCATCAAAATCAGCCATAACTGCCTTCTCCTACTGCCTGGCTGGGAAGGGACAAGGTGTCTGTCATATCACCAAGGGCAAAAAGATGGCTGGAAAGTTCAGTGTATACTTGCAGTTGAAGGGAAGCATAACCACACACAAACCAAGACATTAGACTAAAAGTTACTGGTTACCCAACAAAAACACAGAGGATTCAATACTGGCGTGGTTCCTACATGTGAAAATGTAGGAATAAATGTATGTAATAAATGTCACAACACTTAAAGAAATGTTGGTTTCCCATTGAAATTTCCAATGGTGACAACTTGACAATGTTCCTCTGCATGGTGCTGGTGGGGAGCAGTGCTCAAACCTTTCCACAGCTTGTGCATACCTTTAAAAATTCTCCATAAAATAGCTAAAGTCCTTTTAACTCTTTGACAGTTTCATATATGTATATAATGAATATTGGCCATCTTATGGCCATATGATTTTTGTTGAAAATTTAACTAGTGCTTGGAATACATAAAATTTAGTAAATTTCATATATTCTCATTTTTTTCCAGGGCATACATGAACCTAATTTTTTCTATATAAATGGAATCTAAAAAGCTATCATTTCTGTATGTTTTCCTGCATAGAATCATCTGGACTGGGCACTTCCAGAGCAGAGGCACACAGCCCAGAAGGCCCAGGAGACTCTAAAACCTGCTGGTCTAGAGCTACTAATTTCTGAATTTAAAAGGGCACAAATCTAAAGTTCACTCACTCTCCAATAAGAACCGCCAAAACTTAAGACCAAACTTGTTTTTCCTTCTAATCTTGAAAGACAGTTGTTTTGCTTTGCTTTCAATTTTGCCTATCTTGAACCTTATGTATGAGAGCAATTGAAAAGTGGCTCTGTGGATAGGCAACCAAGAAAACTGCAGAATCATGAACAGTATAAGTGGAATGGTTAACTGTGACTGTCAACTTGAGTATATCAAGAAGTGTCTAGGAGATAAGTAAAGCACACTTCTGGGTGTGTCCAGGAAGGGGTTTTCAGAGAGGAAGACCCACCCTGAATGCAGGCAGCAACAATGAACAAGTTAGGTGCTCAGATACTAAGACGAAGAGGGGAAATAAGAAAGTCACCAGGTGTGGATTCAGTCTCTCTCTCTCTCTCTCTCCTCTCTCTCTCTCTCTCTCTCTCTCTCTCTCTCTCTCTCTCTCTCTCTCTCTCTCTCTTATCTTAAGCTGGATTTCTCCCAGGGAAATACAGACAGGTAGGCTTCACTCTTCTAAAGTGTGATCTTAAGATGAAATTTGTTTTTTCAGCCTTACAAAAGATCTTCTAAAATTGAAATGTATGATTGATGCCCACCTATACCACCTGATAGATGAGATGACAACCTTTACAAAGGGCAGGGCAGCTCTGTGTGGTCACCTGCAGGAGATACCTGAATGCCACTGACTAGGGCTGTAGAGGGAAGCTGGGACATGCAGCGCCTACTCGGATCTCTTCACCAATCTGCCTGAGCTGGCCTTTCTTGCCTTCCTTTCATCAGTCTATGGAGAGCTTCAAAGAGTGGGGAAAGCCATTTAACAAACTCGAACATCCTTGGATACCTCAAAGAACTTAATCTGAGCAGCATGTTACTTTTATAAAATCAACTTACCATAATGATTGAAATCCTCATAATACTAACAGTGATCTCAACTAAAATTCCAGGCAAATGTGTCAACTATATTAACTAGTAAATAGACCTAACACATGGTCAAAAGTCAAGCTGTTTATTCTTAAAAGAATGCTAGTCTATATCTAATATTATAAGCAACTAAACTGTAAAAGAACCTAACACATTCAATTTTTAAGATGTCATCTACATTGACATTCATTGACCCAACTTGCAGAAATCTATACAAATGAAGACAAGTTTGCTGACGTGGCGGTTGAGTTCTGGAAGTGCTTCAGCTCTGCCACCTACTGCAGAGGAAGAACTGCAGGTGACTCCATGAGGGACACATGCAGGTACCTGGAAAGACATTACAGCACCATCAGCCCAAGGCCGAGGAGGTCAGTCTAGAAAACCTCAGTTAGGCTACAGAAAACTCCTAGAGGAATCTTAAAGACCAGAAGGAGGCTAGCTAACCATAAGTACCAAACACTGGCAAATTATGAATCTAGACTGCTCTAAAGTCCTTTTCTTGGTTTAGCAAACAATCTTTTCCACCCTAACAGCAGGAAGAATTTCTTCTGTTTTTAGTTCTGACTCTACAATAGCCTATTAAACTTTATTGTAGTGAGGCAAGCAGAAAGGATGTCAGCAACTTACTTTGAAGTCTTATACTTCTCCCTAATTGCTTGCTGGGGTCGATGGGGTACATTGAGGTATGCTTTATGCAGCTCACTCAGGCAAGGCACGATTTCATTCAATGAATAGCCTGTAAATGCAGCGAGGGTTTCTGGCTAATTGAAACAAAAGAAAAACAATGCTTCGCATAACTTTGTAAGATATTAGAATCCAAATACAACTTATTGTAAGGTAAAGGGAATGAATTTGTTTTGTTTTGTTTTATCATTTTGAGATAGGGTCTCCC
Organism: Rhizomys pruinosus; assembly: GCA_009823505.1. Lineage (NCBI taxonomy): Eukaryota > Metazoa > Chordata > Mammalia > Rodentia > Spalacidae > Rhizomys > Rhizomys pruinosus. Next base: position 1,207,300 of record VZQC01003206.1, on the reverse strand, counting down.
TGTAGCCCCAGCTGTCCTGGAACTCACTATGTAGACCAGGCTGGCTTTGAATTCACAGAGATCTACCTACCTCTGCCTCTCAAGTGGGGTTAAAGGTGTGCACCACCACACCTGACTGACAATGAATTTCTATACCAAAGGAATCCACAACCATTTCCTTCAGAAATCTTAGATAGGGATGAGGAATAAAGCAGACAGAATCCCAAGTTGCTAGTTTTGCTCACATTATATATTATAATTCTCAGTTTGGGTGCAGATCACCTTACTTTTAAGGTCCTTCAGGAATGGACTTTCAGTGGTTCTTAAGGAAATTTTATAGGTTATGAAATATTCTTAGTCAAAAGGCAGCATAAAAATACTGATTTAATGGGTGTGGTGGCACACGCCTTTAATCCTAGCACTCGGGAGGCAGAGGCAGGCGGATCTTTGTGAGTTCAAGGCCAGCCTGGTCTACAGAGTGAGTTCCAGGACAGCTGGGGCTACAGGGAGACCCTGTCTCGAAAAGACCAAAAAAAAAAAAAAAAAATACTGATTTAAGGCCAGCAAGATGGCCTGGGGGGTAAAAGTACTTGCTGCACAAGTCTGAAAACCCAAATTCAATCCCAAGAATCCTTGATGGAAAGAAACTTGTTAGCCAGGTGTGGTGGTGCATGCCTTTAATCCCATCACTGGAGACAGAGGCAGGCAGATCTCTTATTTCAAGGCCAGCCTGGTATACATGGTGAGTTCCAGGACAGCTGGAGCTATAGGGAGACCCTGTCTCAAAAAGACCATAAAAAGAAAAAAAATAATAAAGTTGTGCTCTGACCTGCACATATGCATATGCACACTTGTGTGTACACACACACACACACACATTAAAATTTTAAATATTTACTTATCCTAGAAAATAAAATTCACCTCACTTCTTTTAGTACAACAAGATTTCAGGAAAAAATTTTAGGGGACCTTTTTCTGATTGTGCCACTTTCTATGAGCAAGAGACAGCATTAACAGCCCTGTTATCTGAAAGCATGGTGCAACCTTCTGGCAGTCCTTATTAAACTTGGTGTGTGTGGGGGGAGGGAGGGTTGTTTTGTTACAGAGGGTGAAGGTCAACAAGATTTATTTTTATTTTATTTTATTTTATTTTACTTTATGTGTATGAGTGTATTCCCTGCATATGTGTGTAAGTGCACCCATATCATTCAATGCCCATGGTATCAGAAGAAGGTGTCAGATTCCACTGGAACTGGAGTTCCAGATGGTTTAGCCACCATGTGGATGCTGGGAGTTGAACCCGGGTCCTCTGCAAGAGCAGCCAATGATCTTAACCACTGATCCATCTCTCCAGTCCAATGAAATTTTCTTTTTTGAGACAGAATCTCCCTTTGTGGCCCAGGCTAGCCTTGAACTCAAAGGTATTCTCCACACTGAGAGTGCTGGTACACTAATAGATATGCACCACCACGCCTGTCTACAATCAACTTTTGCTTGATGCAAAACCTCAAAGCCCTCTAAGCAGAATAGTGGGCAGTGAGCTTTCCTGGCCCGTTCTGACATCTCCTTGACTCCTTGTCATATCTGTTCCCACAGAGTGAAGCCGTGGACATGACAGCTATTCTGAAAGATGGCCTGCTGTCTAAACAACCAGTTATTATAAAACTCACTTGCCCTCACAAGAGGTATGCCATTCTAAGTCTTGAATGTCATTGAACCAATTTTACATATGCTCTCATTTTATTTTCCTTAGAAAGAAGAAAGAACCTTACCCAGAAGTGCCTGTTCACAGTATAGTTTGCCAGGCAATAAGCTGCCGCAGCTATCAGTGAAGGAAGATATTTCAAGAATGGGTCAGCTTCAAGAAGACTCAACTCTGCTACATACTAAGCACAAGAGAGGAAATCTCAGTGGAGTTGGAAATTTGGTCAAGGTCAAATTTGACTAAAGCTATGAGTAAACGTAGAAATTTCAGGGTTATCAATTATACCTTATCTTCACTTAAACAGAATCTAGTGATGAACCTTGTTGATAATTTGTCTGACTGTCCTTAAACAGAGTGAGATTTGTGTTGAATACCCTAGTATGGGGCCTGCCCACATAATATATGTGATAGGTAACTTTTCTTTTCTTATGCTAGCATTCAGCTTATGGTGGTTAGATCAGGTAGTATTGCTCTAACATCTGGAATACTACCAGAGCCTTCAATGAGAAGGCAAAAATGTGACCACATTAAAGCTATTAATAATTCCTCAGGCAAATGAATACAGTCCATAAGCTAGAGTAATGTCAGTGGAAACATACTACCAGAAGAATACTGGAAAATTCATGTGAACATCATCACTCTTTGCAGAACACATATATCATGGATATCCTATACCATAATGACTGACAAACATATTGGCCAAGCCAATATGTTAAATATTTCATTAAACTAAAAATTCTGTAGAACTAAAGTTCTATAAGGTCAAATGACTGGATAATGCTTCATTGCTTAATGGGCTAGAATAAGATGAAAACAAAACAAGCTCAACTATATTCACTTTGTTGCCAGATTAAAAAGCACTGTTTACATGTGGGCTTAAATTTCTTAAGTAGCTGGGTGGTTTAGGAGAAATGGGACTGCAAAGTGTAATCAATAGTAATATCATATATCCAGGTATCATGTCCTTAAATTAATTGTCTTTCATTACTATAAAATTTACTGGGTTTAAGATGGAAAATGGAAAGGAAAGAACACCTGAAGGACAGTACAGAAAGGTGGCGTTTTAGCTCCCAGAAGTCCCGTGGCATACCTTGGCCAAGTTCTCAGTTCTGATGCACACCCCTTGTCGCCTTAAGTACTGTAGGAGAAACTGATTGGTGGTTGGAACTGTCAGATCGAAAGCTAGGACTTTCAGGAGCAGGTGTTCCATCCTCAATAGCTGTCGTTTTGTGTACGTATCATCAGTTATATAGACAAACTCGTCTACTTCGGGTGGGTATATCTCTTCATATTTCCTGGGAAAAGTAAAGAATTCTTAGGAAAAGAAAAATGTTTGGAACCCATGCCTCTATTTCCCACTTCTGCAGCCTTCTCCCAGTTTATGCTCCAGGTTCCACATAGATATTACAGAATGGCCGGGACTACAAAAATATTAGGAGCTTCTTTCTACCCAAGAAAGTGAGTATACAAGGCTATGTTATACCAACTGCTATGTTATACCAAGGCTATGTTATACCAACCATTCCAACCAAGAATTATAGGTTGTGGCCTCTGAAAAACTGAATGGTTATTAAAGATAGAGACTGTAGGTGTATTCCTGTTAGTTCTATAGTTTTGTTTCTATATAGTTTTGTGGAAGAGTGTTAAAATAAACCCAACAGCAGAAAAAAAATTCAAAAGGCCTTTGATTTCTTCCTTAAGATTATCTTCAACTTTCTCTATTTACCAAATGATGTTGAATAGCCAAGGGAAAGAAAAGGATATAATTTTACTATTATCATTTCTTTCCTTCTGCTTTCTTTCTTTAAGGGAAATATTATCACAACTTTACACCTTAGTATCTAAAACAGTGGAGACCCAAAGAATATAAACAAGCATTCAGCCACAGGCCACTCAAGTCAGCTCAACCACAACCCAGCTTTCCTTTCCCACAAAATTAGATATTGTTACGAATCACTGATAGAAATAGGAACCGGCTAAAACCATTTATTCTCTGGACCAAATGAATAAACTGTGTTGAGTTCTATTTGCCAGATCATAGAGAGATTTTATAAAACAAAAAATCTCCTTAAATAGGATTTTTACATGTATTAGAATTCAACCAAAAGACTACACTACAAAAATGAATTTGAGCTGATGGCTGCTTTAGACATGATATTGAACTTGTGGCTATAAATTTTAAACATCTGAATTGAAAAGGGCAAGATTCAGTTTCTGCAAGGATGAAGATCTTTTAACAGAAAGAAGTATGAATAATTTTAATTGCAACCATTATATTTCTTCAATAAATAGGGGGGGGGAATCAAGTGTTTTGACAGGTGGCATTTCACATGATTCAAGCTGAAAGAACGCTTACGAAGCCAGAAGAATAGCTGCTGTCCCAACAAGCTGCAATTTCCCTCTCAGAACAGACATGCAGGAAAGAAACCTGTCCAGGAAGCTGACAGCCAGGTACAGAGTCTCCGTGCGAAGTTTATATTCTTCCCCAACCTCTACCAGCCAGTCCACCAGAATGGCGCGCATGCTCTCCGTGATGTCCGGTTGCTTCCTCATGTAATGGGCCTTGGGTCTGTGCCTTACCTGATGGAGGAAAGAGTTTGGATCTTCAACTCTCTGTACTATCAAAAACAGCACTCCTTAGTATTGTTCATTTTTTAAAAAGAAATCTCGCAAGCAAAGATTAGGAGGAAACTGATTCTGATCCAAATAAACCTTTATCACTATAAGGAAGAAACTCTGAGTTTCTGATTCTGTCATATAATGAGCTAATTCAAAGGAGGAGGGAAATCACAAGGTGTGCTAATCCTGAGTATGAAATACTTAATGTGGCTAGTTCAAATCATATAGAAAGCATTCACATGATTTCCACTCAACACCACATTGGGTGTCCCTCATCTCAAGTACGTGGGATCAAAGGGCTTCTTTCCTTCCTGATGTGGAGGTTTGCATGCACAGAATGAGACCCAAGCCTAAGCATACATTTACTTATGTTTCATCTGTGCCCTCTGCATACAGTTTGAAGGTCATTTTATTCAAAACTTTCAATAATCTTGCACATGAAATATAATCTCACTTGTGAAATTTTCCATGTGTAACATCATGTTAATTCTCACAAAGGTTCAAATTTTGGAGCAGCTCAAATTCTGAACTGTCAGATTAACCTGTTTTATATTCCATTTGTTTAGATGTCACACTTGTGCCATTCACTAATGTATGATATGAAGGGCTTAGTGTTTGGAAATTGAAGTTGAAGTTGGGAAAACTCACTTCAGCTTCTCTAAGGTACTGATGAATTTCTTCAGCATATTCAGTCACATTAATCACATCCAAGCCAAAATCCGATGCTCCTTCCGACTGGGAATGGATAGCTGAGTCTATCAGCATCGGGGAAACTGCAGAGGGCCAACATGGTCAGATAAGTCATTTCATGTAATGGCTCATCACATCCTCTCACCCTCACAGGAGGCTGTGAATACGGCCATCGATTCATGTTTCCCTCTTGCCAGTTAATCTCTACTGCAGAGGGCTTGTGAACATGAGGCACCAGCAGCCATAGGGGAGTGAGATTACCTGTGTTAAAATCCAGCAGGAAGTGGAGGTCTGACTTGAGCATGCTAGTGTCCACTTCATACACATCCTCAAATACTACCCCCTCTCTCCCTGGGCAGCTGTCTCGGTCCCCCTGCTCAGGCTCATCCATGTAGATATCAAATCCACGCTTGGCTGGCTCATGGAGCCCATGGTCAGAGAGCACTTTTTTGCCAGCTGGAGGGAAGACATTTTCTGATCCAGAAAAACACTTGATTGTTGTGATCTCCTTAGGAAGAAAACAAAACAACACAAGAAAAGGGTTGCATAGCTTGTCAGGCATCATTAAATGGGAGCAATGGGAGCCTGTGTCACTCAAACCAGTAGTTTGGAAATGTGAGAACAAATTCGAAGTAGAAATATCTAAGCTGGCTATCTAATCCTAGAGAATGAACCACTGAAATGATGGCTTTCCCTATAATTTTGTCTTCATTTATTTGAGAGATGGAAAGAGTTCTGCCTAAGCTCTATCATCTTTCTTACACAGATATTAAAGACAATTCAAGATTGTAAAAAGAAGAAAAGCTATAGCTCTCCTACAAAATGGAATGAGAATAATATGTAAGAGAGAAGTTAAAAATTGGTGTTTATGCATATATCATTGCAATATTTTATAAGAACTCAGAGCAGAGCGTGGTCGTGCATGTCTGAGATCCTAGCACTTCGGAGGCAGGGGCAGGTGGATCTCTGTGAGATCACAGATCAGCCTACATAATAAGTTCCAAGCCACCTGGGGCTATAGAGACCCTGTGTCAAAAATACCAATAACATAATTAACTAATTAATCAATTAAAAATAAAAGGAGAACTCAGAATGGCTCTTGACACTGGGTTATTAAATCCCTATAGCCCATCTCCTTAAACAGTTAACTTGTAGTTGCAGACTCCCACAAAGCTTCCATTTCATGCCCAGGTATAAAATCTTTTTCTATAACAGAAAATAATTACTCTTGGAAAAAAAATCAAATCATTTCTTTTCTGTGTTCTTTTTTATGTGTATGAGTGAGTGTGTCTCATGTGTGTAAGTGCATCTGTGTTGTGAAATGCTCATTAAGGTCAGAAGAAGATGTTGGATCCCCTGAAAGTAAAGTTATGGATGGCTATTAGCCACCATTGGATACTAGGAACCAGACCTGATCCTCTGCAAGAGTGGCCAGTGCTCTTAACCACTGAGCCATTGCTCCAGGCCCACTTCTGTGTATTCTTATAGCAAGAAAAACGGGAACAACTGTGGTACTGCTGAAGAATAAGCACAATGCATCAGACATCTCGGACAAGTCAGGCAGATGACACAAAAGTCAGGTGAGCCAGGACAGGCCTTAGGAAATAGAGTTTTATGCCTAGCACTATAAACTATGTGAACATTCTGCTTAGTTAATAATCCTGGCATTTTTCGTTGATGGCCAGTTCCCAGTTCATATGTAGTTTCACAAATTTCCTTTCTATTAAGCAAGTTAAAATTATAGCTTATGTTCAATCAGGAAATATTTATGACCTAGTGTTAGAGAAAAAGTCCAAGGGACTATAAAAGAGTACAGTCACAGGGTACAACCAAACAGCCGTGATTTCATTTACTGCCAGTTTCACTTCTTCTGCTGTGCATCTGTGTGTGTGTCTGTGTGTGTGTGTGTGTGTGCGTGTGTGTGTGTGATTTGTTCCTTAAACAGGTATTTGCTAAGCATATACTATATTGGACTACTCTAGTTCCCTAGAGTTTGGCAATGAACATAATGTTCAATCCAGAGATAGGGATGCAAGGGAAGACTGTAGGAGCCCAGCAGTGTAGGAATAGGAACAAAAGTAGTGCAGGATAAGACTCAGTGAAGACAGACCAGCTCAGGAGGGTCATACCATGGGACATCTAAGGATTGGCTTTTGTGAAGAGAGGGAAGCCAAAGAAAGATTTTAGGCAGAGAAGTGATGTGACCTGATGAGTGTTATAAAGGGAGAGAAAGAGATCAGAGTGAAATGGCCAGTTACGGAACTTTTGCAAATTTCATGTGAGACATAAAGGCATTTGAACAGGAGTAGTAACAGAAAAACATAAGAGGGAATAGATTAGACACATTTTTAAAATATTTTATTTATGTGTATGAATGTACTGTCTGCATGTAGGTTTGTGCACCCATGTCGTGCAATGCCACGGAGGTCAGAAGAGGGTGTCGGATTCCCCTGGAACTGGAGTTCTCCTGGAATTGGAGTTACAGACCGTTCTCAGCCACCATGTGGGTGCTGGGGATCAAACCCGGATCCTCTGTAAGAGTAGTGGGTGCTCTTAACCACTAGGCCATCTCTCCAGCCCCTAGACACATTTTTTTAAGGTAGAACTGGTAATATTTTTTTCAGTCAATAATGACAAAGGTTTCTGAGCTGATAACAAGAAAGATAGATATTCTATTTACAAAGATGAAAAATTTTAGAAATAACAAGTTTAAGGTAGGGAGAAGGGCCAGTGTTTACTTTTGTGTGAGTATCGGGTACATATTGGGAAGATCCAAGTGGGAATTTCAAATAGGCTGATGGATGTATAAGCCTGCAATACAATTTGGAGGGCTGGGCCAGAAATAAAGATAGAAGGCTCAAAGAAATTACCGAGTGAGTCTAAGACCCTAACCAATGTTAGTCATGGGAACCCACACCATGGCTGTACAGGGAGGGAAGCAGGAGTCCAAGATCATCCTCAGCAATATACTTGGCTTGAGGCAAAGTTGGGCAACAGGAGTCTCTGTCTCAATAAAAAAAGGTAGCCCTGAGTCACTCTAAGTTGTAGAGACTGAGATCATAACATAAAGAAGAGCTAGGACACTGCGGAGTTGCCAATGAGCAGTGTAGTAAATCTGGTGACAGTACTATTCACCAAGCTGAACAAAAAGAAACGATTACAAAGAATCTATGTGTAATGTTGCCAATACATCAGAGAAGGAAAGAACTACAAATTGAGGGGAGAGAGCAAGAGAAGACCTAGAAACAGATCATTCAACAATTCTTGTGTGCTCCCTTGGCCAGGGATGGCACTCTTCTAAGCACTAGGAACACTGCAGAGGAAGTAATACTCCAAATTGTCACCTCGGTAAAATAGACATGCTATGGGGATAGGCAACTCTTAAGATATGTTGTATTGATGGGGGAAGGGGCTGCAAAGATCTGTGGAGTTGAATGACTTAGAAGATGGATAACAATTACAATTTACTTGTCTGCATATGGATTTGATCCAGAAGAGAAGAGAAGTGCTGTTAGAGAGGTATCCTTGACCATCTAAGAGGAAATGTACAAGAGCTGGGACACACTGATCACAGAGAAGGATGAAGATGGCAGGGTTATGCAGCACAGGGACACATTAAAGATTCTAGTTGCAGGCTTGGTTCAGTGTACAAACCTGTAATCCCAACACTAGGGAGGTTGAGACAGGATGATCATGGGTTTGAAGCCAATAAGAGCTATATAATGGGTTCAAAGCCAGCCTGGATCAGAGATACCCCCTCTTCAGAGGTGAGAAAGATCGGGAAGAGTGAGTTCTGGCTGTTCCTACATCTTTAGGAAAGTATGATGCAGTCAACTTTTTCCTTATTCTAAAAGAGCAGGAGCTATGTAGAATGAAAGTGTGGAAGCAGCAAGAGGACTCAGTGGTTACAGGCATTTGCTGAGAAGCCTGATGACCTAATTCAATCCTTGGAACCCATAGTAGAAGAAAAGAACTTGCTCCAAAAGTCGTCCTTTGAATTCTACATACATGCGATGACATGCATGTTCATGGTCACAATGTCATATGTGCATGACACACACAATAACAATAATTAAGTAAGTACAATTATTTAAAAATCAAAATGAAAACAAAGAACATAATGAATGGAAAATAGGACAGGAAATGGGCTTCTCAGAAGGCTGTGGCTGACTGGAGTGGGAAGTGCCAAGCAGTGGTTAAGCATGTATAGATGCCTTAAGGGCTAGTCTGAAAGGAAATGTGATTACTCAAAACAGATTACAGTACTGAAGTCCCCCTGGGTCACAATATATGCTTAATCCAAACAGTTCCTAGACTTAGTCTCCTGATAGAGGAAAAATATAGAAAAGTCACTGTCTCTATCTAAAAGGGATGGGTGATCTAGAGAAAACAACTTCCCTATAGTCCACACACTAGAGTGGTAATATTCAGTGGCAGTTGTAGTTACCACTGTGAAAGAACAACACCCCCGCCAAAACACACACACACACACACACACACACACACACACACTATACAGAGTGGCTCTCCACAGCATCTTTCCAGGTGCTTCTGGATCACTACCTGCCCCCAGGTTCTCCCGTACTGCTGGTTCTGTCAGCACACACACACACACACACACACACACACTCTACAGAGTGACTCGCCACAGAATCTTTCCAGGTGCTTCTGGATCATTACCTGGCCGCAGGCTCTCCTGTGCTGCTCATTCTCTGTCAGTACACCTAGCACTGTTCTCTGTGGGGGATCCTGGCCCAGCTGAGCTCTGGTGGGCATCTGACAAGCATCTGGATCTCGGGCCACAGGAGGCAGGGCAACTCCACTCTTGGAACTGTTGCGACGCATTGCCTAGCAAGCCACAACCTGCAGCTATCCAGGAAAGAGAGAGACAAGTCAAGGTTCCTCAAGCCTCTCCACTTGGGCTCCCGGGACGCAGAGTATCTCGTGGAAGAGCGCCAAGCCCCAGAATCACCAGCGATTTCTAATCTTTCTAGCAAAAATTAAGATTAAAAGGGCCCTGAGCGACAGCGCATGCGTCCAAAGCTGCACTGAACCAAAACAGTGGTTTAAATTTCTCTGGGCTTTGACCCAACACCAGGCTAAAGGTTTTAAACATCCTGCCAAAACACCACATTAACTGGGGGCCAATTAAGCCCAAGAAAGATCCCTGATCCCTCTTCCCATTTTCCTTGACCCCCAAACCAAATCCAAGGTTCCTGAGGGCGAAAAGTGTCACCCCCTCCCAAGTGACAAGTAGGATGCTTCTCACCAGCCAAAGGGCCCCCAAACCTGCTCGGAACCCACAGCAGGCCCGGTCTTCTCGGGCTTTTTTTTTTTTTTTTTTTTTTTGATTTTTTTTTTCGTTTGAGCAATTAGCAAGTTGCATCGCTGCTAGGGGCCGCAGGAGCGGGCGGGGCGGGGCGGGGAGGGAGGGGACCCTGGTGTCAGAGATTCCAGCAAGACTCCAGGCTCCCAGCGGCCGCGGCGGCAGCGCTAGCCACTAATGACTTTCAACCCGCCCGCGTCTGTTGAATCGGCCAATCAGCGTCGGCCCCGGGCCCGTCGGGCTCCGCTTCCATGCCAACCGCCGCGAGCGTGAGTGCCTGGGTCGCATCGCCCTAGCGACCGCTCACCTGCGGCGCGGTGGCCCGACGCGCCACGACCCCCGGGCACAGCAGGGCCGCAGCCAACCGCGCAGCCCTGGTTCCTGCGGCGCGCTGTCCCGGCGAGCCCGGCGGCCCGCACGCCCGCACTCGCGCCCCCTTCTGGCCCGCTTCCAGGGAAGCGTGGACGCGGCCTGCCAGCCTTGGCCGCCCTGGAAGGGACTGTTCCTGCAGCCGGTTCCCCCCAACAGCCGCGAACTCCTCCAGCCAACGTCTCCGGCGCGGCCTGCTCCCGAGAACCCTGGCTCGGGAGAGCGACGCGGGGCCCTCGGGCTGCGGCCTTGGCGCCCTCCAGGACGGCCCGAGGCGCGGCTCGCTCCCCTTCCTCACCTCCATCTTCCTGGGCAGTGGCCTCGGGCTCCCCTGACCCTCGACAGCGGGGGGGCTGACCTACATCGCGGGTCTCTGCCCATCAGAGCCTGTGCCAGGCCTGCCAGGCACCCTGCCTGTGGCCAAGCCAGGTAGGGAGAGAGAGATCTGGAGCTCAAGGTCACGGGTGGTGCTCCACGTCCCCACAAGAGATTTTCCCCAGTGGGCTCCCAATGCCCCAGGGAAGAGAAAGGAACGCTGGGCAGGCTGAGGCCTGGGTGTTGGGGAGCACAGTGGAGAGATTCCGAACTGGGGTCATGGTGCGGGTGACCTGGCCACGTGTGAGGGAAAGTCTCTAGGCAGTGTTCTTGACCAGGAGGCACTCCTTAAATCCAGGACATGCTGGCACTTGGAAAGGTGACACAATTGATAATTTTATTTGGGGAAAAAAATGCACATATTCGCACCCACACACGCTCATATGTATAACCTGTTGCTGCTTTTGCGTAAAAAGCAAAATTCCACCTCTAAATTCTCGAAGCAAATAAAAATTCCATTCAAACTTTAAGCAACAGTCATCAGTCTGCCTAAGTATCATACTGTGTTCACTACTGAGCTTGTTGGCATATGTGAGTTGTCTCAGTGAGAAATAAATACAAGTATTCTAACAGTGTGGATCAAAGACATCTGGTTGAATCATGTTAAGAGGTCTTTCAGAAGAGTTTGATGAATCACTGCCTCTCTAACAACTGCAGAAACTCTTTTCAGTTTGAAACAAATTCCTGCCCATTATACCCTGTAATTCCTGTGCCTTCTGAATATGAAGGCAACACAGGGGCTCTGGGAGCATCTTGGTTGGTACAACGGATAAGTCAGATGCCAGGCAGGCAGCTCTGCCTGTAGAAAGAGAAGAAACACCGTTTTACACACACACACACACACACACACACACACACACACACACACACGGTACTTTTTGAAATCTAGAGAGCCTTCCTCCACCTGAGAAATCACTGCTGTGATTACTGGGGATGCCGAAGATCTCAGAAACCAATTCCCTCTGGAACTTGGCAGCAAGATCTGACAAGAGTTGAGTGACTTGGGAGGGGAGATTTGAAAAGCATTGAAATTAGCTTTCTATTTCTTTCCCAGGAACTCTAGCTCAACCGAAGTCTTGAGACTATGCTTTCAAGTGACTCGGACAACCTCAGGTCTGCATTTTCTTTTTCTCTTTCTTAATTTTTGTTAGTACTTTTCTACCTTATAAAGTTCATATCCCACTGTACCAGCCTCGTCCCTTGCTGAATCAACTCATAAGTCTATGGTGAACCCAGTCCTATTCGGTACTGTGAGCTGGGCATCTGCTCACTGCCTCTCTTCTTCCCAGTTCTTTCAGTAATGCTTGTCCTTCTTCTATTGTCTTCCTGTCCCTTATATTCATGAGGAATTCAGACAACAGCCAAGAGACCCTAAAAACTGGCCATCGACATTATATCTCAGTTACACTGGTATATGTCATGGTACATGTCAACTTGCCATGATCTAGAATCAACTAAGAAACACACCTCTGGGTAGGTCTGTGAGAACATTCCCAGGAAGGATTAACTGAGGGAAGAAGACCTTCCCCCAGAATCATTGGCACATTCCAGCTGGCATCCCAGATATAAAAAATGCAAAGAAGTGGGTGTGGTGGTACACGCACTCAAGAGGCAGAGGTAGGTGGAAATTCTATGAGGTCAAGGCCAGCCTGCTCTACATAACAAGTTCCAGGACAGCTGTGGCTAAAGGCAACCCTGTCTCAAAAGACTAAAACACAGACAAACAAACGGTCCAAAGAAGACTGGCCAGAAATCTCAGAGAGTATAGGTGCTTGCCTACAAGCCTAACAAACCAAGTTCAATCCCTAGAATCCACATGGTGGAAAGAACCAACCACTGAACTTTGTCCTCTGACTTCCTTTCCCACCACACACAACAGGTAAATTTGCAAATGTAAGAAGTTTAAGGAAGCAGTACTGCCTGCTTGCCTCCCTTGTGGCTGGTATGTCTGTCCATTGTAGTGGAGGGGGCTGTTGCTACTGTTGTGGCTATCCTTCACAAGGCAGCTTCTTGGGCCTTCTAATGTGGACAGAAGACCAGTAATTCTCCAAAAATATTCCAGGTCCTTAGTGCCAAATTAGGATGCCTTGTGGACTGGGCAGCTACAGGGTTCTCAGCCCCTCTAGTGGCCTACTCCAGTATACACTACTGCATGAGCCAGTTTGATAAATCCCATTTAATAATATGCATTAACTCCACTGGTTCTGTTTCTCTAGAGAATCCTATTATATGATACATACTTATGATTTTGTTTTTACAGCAAAATTATGATTACAATTCAAGTGGAATTTAAAATCTTTCATGCTTTATGTATTTTGTGGGTTTGGTAATATATAAAAAGCAAACAATGCATTGTACCTACAATATTGCTTAACCTCTATAATATTTAGCATAATCTAAATACTACATACATATATAGTATGATTTCATATATTTACCTAACTTTCAAAGTACTATGTTTCATTATGGCAATTCCATACAAAGTTATTTTTGTTGGTCTTTCTTCCTGCTTCTACCCTGACATTCCCCTCTCCCACTTTGTATCCCTGCACCCTAGAAGTCTCTTTTCCCTCTTCATGTCACATATGTTCTATCTCTACTGCTTTCCTCAAAAATCCATCTTCCAGTCCCTATTTTTTTATATTTTTCTCTATTCAAATTTATTTTTATTGATGTTTTGTGTATTTCGTACATCGTTTTTCAATTCAGTTCAGGCATATTCCCCTTTCCCTTCCCCCCACCGTACTCCACCCCACCCCACCCCAGATCATACACTCTGCCATAACTGTCCTGCACCTTTGCACCTTTCTCTCAGTCTATTTTTATGCTTAGGAATTCACATTTTCCTCCATTAATTTTATATTACTCTAAAATTTGGATACATACTCTCCACCCATATACAATAATTACAGAGTCTGAAAATAATTGGATTGGTGGGTGAATCCCTGTTTTTTTAACACACACACACACACACACACACACACAACCCTAGGATCCACAAATGTTAGAGAACGTGCAGTATTTGTCTTTCTGAGACTTGATTATCTCAATTAGTATAATACTTTTCAGATCCATCTATTTTTCTGAGAATTTCCTAATTTCTTCTTTAGAATACTTTCACAAAATTCTGTTGCATATAGTACCACATTTCCATCATCCATTTATCTCTTGACAATGTTTATTGATATTGGTTTTTTAATTTATTTATATATATTTTATCAAATCTAGACCCGTGTCCCCCCGATCCCCCCACCCCACCAGAGCTCATGCATTCTGCCAAACATGCTTTTCATCTCTTTCTCAGTCTTTCTCAATATTCTCCATGGGGAAGTTGACTGCTTTGAGCAGAAATTCATTGTTTCAGTCAGTTCTTTGATGCAGTTCTTTTTGTTGTTGTTGTTGTTGTTGTTAGCTCCAGCCATTTTCCTGCAAAGCTCATGATGTCGTCTTTCTTTACTGCTGCATAGAACTCCATTGTGTAGATGTACCATATTTTCTCTATCCACTCATCAGTTGAGGGGCATTTGGGTTGGTTCCAGCTCCTTGCTATTGTGAAGAGAGCTGAAATAAACATGGCCATGCATGTATCTCTGTGGTGGGGTGAGTCTTGAGGGTACATGCCTAGGAGTGGTATGGCTGGGTCGGGTGGCAAGTTCATTCCAAGTCTTCCAAGGGTTCTCCACACTGCTTTCCATAGTGGCTGTACGAGTTTACATTCCCACCAGCAGTGGATGAGTGTTCCCCTTTCCCCACAACCTCTCCAGCACTTGGTATCATTTGTTTTCTTGATCCTAGCCAGTCTTATTGGAGTAAGATGATATCTTAAAGTGGTTTTCATTTGCATTTCCTTAATGATTAGTGATTTGAAAACTTCTTAAAGTGGTTTCTCAGCCATCTCGAATTCCTCACTGGTGAAGTCTCTGTTAATCTCTTTCCTCCATCTATTGAGGGGTCATTGTTTTCTTTCTCTTGTTTTTGAGTCTGTATTTATATATCTGGAAATCAATGATTTGTTAGATGTTTCTGCACTGAAGGTTTGCTCCCACTGTGTGGGATTTTCTCTTCACCTTCGCGTGATTGTTTCTTTTGTATGTACAGGAAGCTTTTTAGTTTAAGAGGTTCCCATTGTGCAATGTTGGACGTATTAGTCGGGTTCTCTAAGAAACAGAAAGTAACAGGATGAGAATATAGCTAATTACAATTTAGTTGAATTGCTCACATGACACAGAGTTAGGATCCAAAAGTAAGCTGCACCACACCCACTGGAAAGGTGCCGGAATCCAGGGAACTGCTCAGTCGCAAGAGCGTGGATGTTTCCAGTAGTCCAATCTAGTGCTTGGAAGGCCCAATGAATTCCCAGGAGACTGGCCAGCGCTCAGTACACGCTGGGATCTCTGAAAGGTTGATCACAGCAGCAAAGAACAAACTGCACAATGAGAGAGGCACTGCAGGAGAACAGGGACCAGCTCTCTTTGCCGTGGCCCTTTTATACTGGCCTCCACTAAGAAGGTTACACGCCCACATTTGGGGTGGGACCTCCAGGTTGAAGTGGTCTGATCCAACACCCTTTTTCTTTATTTGTTCTTTTAGTCCAGTCAAGTTGACACATGGATTAACCATTCAAGTCCACCCCTTGTCAACTGTGCACACCCAATAAATAGCCTGTCCTTATGTTATGCTTAAATGTCAATTGCCAAACAATGGACAAGGTCAATTCCACCTTAACATGTTATAAGTACTCATGTGTCAATAGCAAAGCATTATATTCTTAGAGTAGATGGTAACTGTCCTTGAGGACACTTAGTGCCTTCAGTATCCAATAACCTAAAAAAATATTACAACACTTAACATTATCTCAGTTGCACATTCGATAAAAGAGAACACAAGTATCTGCTTTACTAACGATCAATATGATATGAACAGCAACATTCGTACACCAAATAGGACAGAAAGTTAAGATCTATATATAATCCACATTTCGCAACTGGTCCTGTGGCCTCAGCTGCTATTTATGACTACCTTCTCACTACCATTCTGTATTTCCCCACCATCAGCAAGCACCTCTGACAGTTTTGGCTCTTTCCTGGAGAGTGACCCATACCTCATCACGAAGGTCTGGGCCAGTTATTGTCGGTCTGGTTTTGGTTGTTGGAGTTTCCCAGTGACCTTAATCAAAGGACATTGTAGCACCAGAAAGCGCCCTACAGCATCTCCTGACTTCCATACATAATCTTCCTTGCCCCCATTGTGTATAAAAAGTCCAATTTCCTCCTGTAGTCTGGATCAATCACTCTTTCTACTGCTGTTATTCCTTCCTTAGCTGTTTGCTTAAAGGCAGTAGAAGCCCGAAGTGGCAGGGGGAAGTCTTTCTTCAGTTCAATGGAACGTTGCTGTGTCTCCTGGAAAAAGCAACTCCCCCCTGTGGAGCCAAAACATCTAACCAACAGGCAGAATGCAAGGCATGGTACAGGAAGCAAAAATCTTCCTACTGGGTCCCTAGGGTTGATAGTGAGTGGAATACCCCCACTTCCAACCACCTTGGTTTCCTGACCCATGAATTCTGGCTATAGGAGAAACAGTACCATAGATGGAGCTGATTCAAAGCATATACTGCTTGCTGGGAGAGCCTTGCCCCAGCCCCCAGGGTATTGCTACCTAATTGGCACTGTAAATGTGTCTTCAAGAGCCAATCCATCATCTATCAAAGCCACTGCTTCTGAGGTGGATACCAGACCAGGGAACATGGTAAAAACCAGTGAAGAAAAAAAACATAACCAAGGGCATACTGTCCACTTCTTGGCTGTTGAGTGATTGGCCTTGGTCAAAGTCGATGCTGTGAGGAATCCTGTTATGGTGGATAAGGCATTGTGAAAGTCCCTGATGGTAGTTTTTGGCAGAAGCATTACATGCAGAGAAGAGCAAATCCATAACCAGAATAATATATTCCTGTAAGGACAAAACTGCTCCCCTGCCATGATGGAAGTGGTGCCAACTGTAGTCACCTGTCCACCAGGTTTGCTGGCTGGTCACCACGGGAATAGCACCATATCAGGGCCTCAATGTTGGTCTCTGCTTTTGCAAAATCTGGCACTTGGCAGAATCTTAGCCAGATCAGCCTTGATGATGGAAGTCCATCTTGTCGAGCCCTGCATTAACCATCCATCCATGCCACTATTACCACTTTTATTCATGCCCCCTGACAACAGACAGGTAGCTGGAGAAAGAGGCTGACTGTCTACAGAATGAGTTATCCATCGTACTTGATTATTAACATCATCCTCTGCTGAGATCAAGCTTTTGATGAACATTTACATGAGACACAAGTACCTTCACATCCTTTGACCATTCAGAGAGCTCTATCCACATACGTCTTCCCCAAATGTCGTTCTCACACATTTTCCAGTCATGCTCCTTCCAAGTCCCTGACCATACACCAAACCATTGGCTACAGAGCCCACTGAATCAGTATATAATCGAACCATCTGGGCCAATGCTTCTCCTTCAGGCAAAATGCACAACCATGTGCACTGCCCGAAGTTCGGCCACTGTGAAGACGTTTCCTTCAACAGTGTCCTTTAGGGTTGTTTCAGAAATTGGCTGTAATGCTGCAGCGGTCAACCTCTGGGTTGTGCCTGCATAGCAGGCAGAACCACAGTAAACCAGGCCCTAGTATTCTCTTCCTCAGTCAACTGTTCATAGGGCAAACCACCATGAAACACATAGGTGCATGCTTAAGCACAGGAGGCGATGTACAGGAGTGGGACCATAGTCATTTGGGCAACTCTTTCATGTAACTTGCTTGTGCACTCAGGGCCTGCCCAGGCACCCTGTCATATATGTACCACTTCCATTTGACAATGGGACTGTTGCTGATGCACATCTTACTTTATAGTCTGGTGGGTCACATAACACCTAGCTCATGATGGGCAACTCAGGTCGCATGGTGACTTGGTGGCGCATGTGCAAAACATTCAAGATTTACACTAAGGCCCAATGAGCAGTTAAGAGCGTCTTTCAGAAAGGAGAATAGTTGTTTGATGATGAAGGTTTGAAGCCCTTACTTCAAAATCCAAGGGCCTCCGTTGATCTCCCCTATGGGAGCTTGCCACAGACTCCAGATAGCATCTCTAGTCTGCCACTGATACATCAAGCACCATTGGGTCGTGTTTTATGGTGTGGTTGTGTTTTTTGGGTTAAATCTGGATCATAGTGGACTTAAGGGGCAGAGCAGCCTGTACATGCAGCACTGTACTGCAGCGGACCTGTTTGAAAGAGCCTTTCCTGTTTCCAAGCCCCACTCTAAAGTTTGCGCCTTTTACTGAGTAACCCACCTGACATATGAGTCATAGAAACACACACCCAGATGAGGAATGTGCTGCCTCCAGAATCCAAAAAGGCCCACCAACGTTGTGCTTCGTTCTTGGTGGAGGGAGGGGCAACGGGTGAACAACTCATTCTTTACCTTAGAAGAATGTCTCTGCATGCTTCCACACCAGCTGAACTCCGAGAAACTTCACTGAGGAGAGATGGCCCTTAATTTTAGTTGGTTAAGTTCCCATCCTCTCATGTACATATTCTTTCCAACCAAGTCTAGACTAGCTGCTATCCTGTTCACTGGTCCAATCGCATAACATCATCAATATAGTGGACCAGTGTGATATTTTTGGAAGAGAAGACGAGCAGATCCCTTCTAACTAAGTTTTGGCACAAGGCTGGAGATGTTAACATACCCCTGAGGTAAGACAGTAAAAATGTATACTGTTGTGCCTTGCCAGACTGAAAGCAATTTCCTTCTGGTGGTCCTTATGAACTATTGAGAAAGAAAGCATTGGCCCAGATCAATAGCGCATACCAGGTACCAGGAGACATATTAATCTGCTCAGAGTAAGATACCACAGCTGGTACTGTGGCTGCATGGTGTCCACACACTTGGTTGATTTTTAGTAGTCAACGGCCCATTACTCCAGATCCATCTGTCTTTTTGCACAGGCCAATTGGAGAGTGTGTCAATGGAGATGTGGTAGGAACCTCCCCACCCCACCCCTGCGTCTCTCAAATCGTTGATGGTGGCACTTAATCTCTACAATCCCTCCAGGGATGTGTATACTGTTTTTGGTTCACCGATTTTCCCTGGTAGAGCAACACCAATGGTTTCTATTTGGCCTTTCCAACCACATATAGCCCTCACTCACAGGTCAGGGAACAATGGGGTTTCTGCCAATTTCTAATTATACTATCCCAATTAAACATTATAAGACTAGGGGAAATAACTATGAAGTCTAGCTTGAGTTCTGGGACCCCGGGCCCCATCACCGGATGAGTCGGGAGTCGCGCTTCACGTCGCTCTCAAATAACTAACGATCCATTATCACTGACACCTCGCGAGGCGCCCCCTCTTTAACCGGAGGACACAATGCTTTTTAGGGTCGTCCTGGGATCAGTGTCAACTCAGGACCAGTATCCAATAGCCGGACTCGAACAAGTCAATTTTTCCTGTTTCCCCAGTGTACAAGTTAACCCTAGTAAAGGCCTCAGGTCCCTCTGGGGAAGGACAGGAAGGCAACAGCATAACACTTTGAGTATTGTGACAAGGTCCCTTCCATCACTGGAACCCGCACCCCCTCATTCAAGAGGATTCTGGTTCGTGTAAACTGTCTCGAGAGTCTGGAAAATGGTTACTAGGCAGAATTCGCTACTCACTAAAATCCAATGCTGACTTCCTGTCATTTGTTCTAGAGCTTTCTGCTTCCCGACAGATCAAATAAATCTTAGGAGGCTTCTTATTTAATTGTTCCTGGAACAAGCATGAATAATTAGCGCAGTTCAAAGATCATTTCTGGTCATGCCATGTATAGCATTGTTTTGCCTTTGCCCACCCATTATGATAATTATGGTAACTATAGCTCATCTGGTTCTCGTGATGTCAGTGCTGCCGACCTGACGCCATCTGAGGTCCTGTTAAACCTATATACCATGTACATTTAATTTATGCAAGCAAGCAACAACTTCTCTAACTGTAAGATGCATAAAAATAGAGGCAAAAAAAAGCTCTTCAATGTTCTGTTGTTTCTCTCAGTATTTCCATCTATAAACTCATTGAATGGCATCTCCTCTGGAGTCACTCACATTGTGGAGAATGTGGGTTTACACATTAGAATCCACTCGAGAATGCCATCTGCCTGACCCTCACAATTCCCTTCACTCAATACTAAGGCAAGAGTATCCGGCATCTCTAACTCATCTTGTTAGTTGGCCATGTTTTAATAAATCAGCGCATTCAAATAAACTGTTTAACAACACCTTTTTTAACTGCTTGAGCTGTCCATGTTAAACGCTAGAATCTCTACTCATGTGGCTCATATGATAAACTAGTTGATCCAATTGTATATTTCGTCCACCATTATCCCCACACCCTGTAAAATCCATCCCACACATATGTCTTAGCCTTCTGTCTGGGGAAAAGATGGCAAACTCATTAATTTTTTTAGTGGTAGTAGTGCACCTTCATGTGGACCACACTTTCTATCTCAACCTGAGGGGCTTGCTTAGACTTCGATCTGGTTATATGGTCTAGAGGCAACGATTGCTGGGCCTGAAGGGACATTAGCTCCCACTAGGAGGAGGAGATTAGTTTTCCTCAGGCAGGGTGGAGGGAGGGGGATCTGCAGGGTGTGGATTCTCTCTGAGGTGTGGGGAATCATACATGAACCTCAGATAAAAGAAAATCCCTCAGATCTGAGGGTTCAAAATCACATCATATGAGTTCTCCATACATCTCCATCCAAGTTTCAGTGTTGTCCATCCACCTTCCCCACCAGTGCTCTCACTTTAACTGCTGACACTCGTCATGGCTGGGAATTAAATTTGTGTTCTAAATCAGCCAAACTATAATAAGGCTCCAGCTTGATTTTCTGCTTTAGTCTTTGGCTGCTGGAGAGAAGTTCTCTTCCAGAGCACACTTGAAACCTTTAAACTGTTCGAATCCGGGTTGGTCATTTATCACTGAGCCTCCTTATTTCCCTCCACTTACTAGACATGCTAGGAAAACAACAGCAAGCATCATTATTTGTCCTTATTTTTCCGCAATTCCTCGAACTTTTATATAGAGAGTTGCTAAATTCCTTGCTCTCACAAGAGGTGAGTTGAGGTGAGTCAAATGGATCTATCTCATAATTAGTTCAAATAGTCGCACCAAGGATTATCATTCCTCTTCATGCCACATAGAGAAGCCTTCAAGTAACTCTAGGCTTCATGAGTTGGAGAGCTGGCTCCGAGACGTACCAAGCCCACTAAGAAATCATCCTTTCAATCTGTTCTCCTAGAACCACTCTGGTACCAAAATCGTATTATATCAGGGTTCTCTAAAGAAACAGAAGTAACAGGACGAATATATAGCGTATATACAATTTATTGATTTGCTCACATGACATAGTCAGAAGTCCAACATAGCTGCACACAACACTGGAAAGGCCAAAGAATCCAGGGAACTGGTCAGTCTGCAAGGCTGGATTCTCAGTAGTCCCAGTCTAGTGCTGAAGGCCCGAATGGATTCCAGGAGATCTGCCAATCTCAATACATGCTGGGATCCAAAAGATTGATCAAGAGCAACAAAAAAACTCACCAGATGAGAGAAGCCACAAGGAGAAAGGGCCAACAGCTTCTTCTGGCCTGGGCCTTTTATACTGCCTGCCGGCAGAAGGTAATGCCTATTTGGGGTGGCCATCTGGTTGAGGTGGTCCAATCCAACATCCTTTTTCTCTTATTTGTCCTTAGCCCAGTCAAGTTAAACCACAGAATTAACTCATATTAGACCTTAATAACTTGAGCAGCTGCTGTCTGGTTTAGGAAGTGTCTTTCCCTATGCCTATTCTGTAGTCGCTGCCAACTTTTTCTTCTATCGCCTTCAGATTTGGGGATTTCACGTTGAGTCTTGTCCATCTGGAGTGACTTTTGTACAAGGGTGAGAGGTAGGGGTTTAATTTCATTCTCTACAAGTGGGTCCAGTTTTGCCAACGCCACTTGCTGAAGAATGCCGGTCTTTCCTCCTTGTGTCTTTTTGGCCCCCTCATCAAATATGAGTTGACTTAAATTGTATATGCTCAGGTTTGGATCTTCATTTTGTTCCATGGTCAAGGTCTGTTTTAATGCCAGGACCAGGCGGTTTTGATGACTATAGCCTGTTTAGTATTTCGAATCGGTAGAAACAGATTCACCCACCACCCCACCCACCACCCCCCCCAGGGTAGTTCTTTTTGCTCAGGTTGTTTTGCTATTCGGGTCTTTTTTTTTTTTTTTTTTTTTTTTTTTTTCCAAGAGTGAAGAAACTCTTGGGGATTTGATTGGATGGAATTAAATCTATACAAGAGTTTTGGTAGAATAGCCATTTTTACAATGTTAACTTTCCCCATCCATGAGCATGGGAGGTTTTTCCATCTTCTGAATGTCTTCTTCTATTCTTTCTTTAAATTTAAAATTTTGTGTAGAGATCTTTGGTGTCTTTGGTTAGGTTGTTCCTAGGCTATTTTGATTGTTTTGAGGCATGTGAGTGGGAAGGTCTCTTTGAATTCTTTCTCCAGTTGCTTGCTCTTGGTGTAAAGAAAAGCCATTGATTTTTAAGGTTAACTTGTAACCTGCCACTTTGCTGACTCTTATCTTTCTAGGAGTTTTCTGCTGGAGTTTTTAGCATCCTTTAAATAAAAATCATAATCATCAGCAAATAGGGATAGCTTGACTTTAAACTTTAAAAAAAAAATTGAAGAGAACATCAGAGATGGAAAACATCCCCTGCTCATGGATTGGAAAGTTAACATTGTAAAAAATGGCTATTCTAACCAAAACTCTTGTATAGATTTAAAACTCTTGTATAGATTTTTCTAATTAGATCTCCTTTAATTTCCTTTTCTTGCCTTATTGCCCTAGCAAGGGTTTCAAGCACTATATTGAAGAGGAGTGGTGACAGGGCAGCCTTGCAGTTCCTACCTTTAAAGGGAATGTTTCTGTCATTGCCATTAGGAGTAGATTGACTGTGGGTTTCTTGTATATGACTTTGTTTACATTGAGGAATGATCCCCCAATCCAATTCCTTCTAAAACTTTAAAGCTAGCAGCTGCGGTTTGTCAAGGCTTTTCAGCATCATTGAGAGATGGGTGAGTGGTTGTCTTTATTCATACATTTATGTGTTTGATGATGTTATTGATTTTCGTATGTTGAACCATCCCTGCATCTCTGGTAGTGAATCCAACTTGGTCATGATGATGATCTTCTTGATGTGGGTCTAGTATGATTTGCCAGTATCCTATTTAATATTGCATGTTGTCCTGTAGGAGATGGGTCTATAATTCTCCTTTTTAGTTGTATCTTTGCCTGGTTTTGGTAATAGAGTGATGCTGGCTTCATAGAAGGAATTTGGGAGAATTCCCTCTGATTGTATCCTTCTAAACAGTTTCAGTAATATTGGTTGTAGGTCTTTTTGAAATGTTTTATAGAATTCTGCCATGAAACCATCTGGGCCTGGGCTTTTTTTTAGTTGGGAGGTGTTTATTTATATTGCAAATAGAGTAGCAGTGAACGTAGGTAGCAATGTACCTATCTCTTTGATAGGATATACATTCATTTGTGTCTATATACCCATAATTCTGTGTTATATGGTAATTCTATTTTCAGTTTTATTAAGGTTCCAAACTGATTTCTACAGTTGCCCTGCACATTTATAATCCTAACCGCAGTAAAGAAGGTTCATTCCCCTTCTCATTTATTCTCACTAGCATTTGTTGTCACTTGTTATCTACATGAGAGCCATTCTAAGATTAAATCTTTCAAAATAGTTTTAATTTGCATTTTCTTGATGGATAAAGATGTTGAGCGATTTTTAAAATGTTTATTGGCTGTTGTGTTTTTTCTCTGGATAACTGTCCAGTTCACTGGCTCACTTATTGTTTGACAGTCATGTTTTGTATATGTTTACTTTTCAAAGTTCTTTATATATTCTAGATACTAACTCCATTTATGTATGGCAAAAATTTCCTCTTATTCTGTAGGCTTTTTACTTTTTCTGCTGATAGTTTCTTTCACTGTACAAAAGCTTTTTAATTGATGTATTCCAGTTTGTCAATTCTTGGGGTCATTCCCTGTGTTTTTATAGTCCTATTTAGAAAGCTCTTACCCATACTTCTATCTTGAAATGTTTTCACTTTGTCCCTTCCAACAGTTTCAGGATTTCATATTTTATTTTTTTAAAGGATCTTACTTTTTATTTTGTGTGAATGAGTTTGTATGTATGTAAGTTTATCTATGTCAGGCAATGCCTGTGGAGGTCTGAAGAGAGCATTGGATTCCCCCTGGAACTGAAGTCTGGATGATTTTTAAGCTCCTATGAGGGAGCTGGGAATTGAACCCAGGTACTCTGGAAGAGTGGCTAGTGCTCTTAACCACTGAGCCATCTTTCCGGCCCCTAGGATTTCATAATTTAAATTAAGGTCTTCAGTCAATTTTAATTGTCTTTTTGCAGGGTGAGAAATATGGTTGTCATTTCATTCTTCTACAGGCAGATCTCTAGACTTTCCATAACCAATACATAATGTATCTTTTGTCCAATGTATATTGTTTATGCCTTTGCCAAATATATGGTGGCCATAGCTGTGTGGACTTATTTCTGAGTCTTCCATTCGGTTCTGTTGGTCTACATGTCTGGTTTTGCCCCTGTACCACACACTACCTTTGTCACTGTGGCTCTGTTGTATAATTGGAGATCAGGTGTTGTGATGTCTCTTTCTACTTAGGATTGTTTCAGCTCTCCATGGTCTTTCATGTTTCTATATTAATTTCAAGTCTGTCTTTTCTAGTTCAATGGAAAATGTCATTGGAATTTTGATGGTGATTGCACTGAATCTGGAGATAACTTTGGTTATAAGGCCATTTTCAAAATGTTAATTCTACAAACCCAGTAGCATGGAAGAGCTGTCAATAATCTAGTGCCTTCTTCAATTCGTTTTCAGGGCCTTAAAGTTTTCTTTGTGCATGTCTTCCATTGCCTTAGTTACACTTATTCTTAACCACCTTTTTATTTTTGAAGGTATTAAGAATGATTTTTTTGTCCCTAGTTTCTTTCTTACAAGTTTGTTAAAAGTTTGTAAAAGCTACTAGTGCTTTTGTATTGATATTCTATCCTGTTACTTTGATGATGAGGTGGTGGCTGTGGCATCCACATCCTCCATCCTCCAGAGAAGTAGTATCGGTGGGTGCCCCATCCCTCTTCAGACATGGAAGAAGCTCCATTGGGCTTCAATGAGAGCAGCACTGGCCCAGTGCACAGCCACACAAGTCCTTCTTCTATTGAGCATTTTCATTTCTTTGGGTCCACCATCTCATCTGTGTCTACATCTAACCTTTTTTAACTGCAATATTTAATCAGTGCTTCCTACCTGATGCTGAAAGCTGATCTAACTTTGACTGTAGGGTCCATTTACACAAGAAAGCAAGATGGCTGATTCTTAACTAGGATTTCTAAAACACAAAATCTTATTAAAAGCTTCTCTGCCTGTTCTTCACATTATAATTCAATGACAGTATTTTCTGCTTGCCAGTTATTACCTGGAATTTCAGGGGCAATTATTACCATTAGGGTTTTTCATTGTAGCTAGTAGTTAACCTTTGCTCAAATATTTTCATTAATTTATATGGAATCAAGTTGCTTTTCAAATAAGGTTGAAAAATTTTTTAAATGAAGAGCCAATTTAAGGACAAATTTCCATTTAGGGACATATTTGCCCTCTATCATTATCTGGTAGATATCTATGTTGTGTGGTTACATAAAGGACAGACATTGGGAGAACAAGCTAGCTACTACCATTCGTGATCTTTAAGCCTATGACTCCCAAGAACATGACTAAAGATCAAGAGGCAGACACCAGTTTGTAGCCTAGGAAGTATGAAGCTAGATTAGGATGATAGAAAATGGCTCCTTTAGCTCATAATTAGTGAAGTGGTTTCATTGACATTTGTAAAGCACTTCCTTCTCTGAGTGAAAAATGTATAAATACATACATGAGATTTACCCAACATCAATTATTTATTTATTGTCAACATTTATTGTTTTATTCTTTTTATTTATTTTTATTTTTATTTTTTTTAGTTCTGTATGTGTGTGAATGTACTGTCTGCATGTAGGTTTGTGCACCCGTGTCGTTCAATGCCGCGAGGTCAGAAGAGGGTGTCAGATTCCCCTGGACCTGGAGTTCTCCTGGAATTGGAGTTTCAGACGGTTTTCAGCTGCCATGTGGGTGCTGGGGATCGAACCTGGGTCCTCTGTAAGAGTGGTCGGCGCTCTTAACCACTAGGCCATCTCTCCAGCTTTATTCTTTTTTACAACTATTTATAGTTATTGTGTGTGTGCATGTGCACCTGAGTGTGCACAGGTGCTTCCATGTGGGGGTCAGAGGACAACTTTTGAGAGTTGGTTTTCTCCTGTCACCATGGGAGTCTCTGGGAACAAACTAAAGTCATCAAACTTGGCTGTAGGCAAGCACCTTTACCTGTTGAGCCATCTCACCTGCTCTCTTATTCATTTTAGTTAATTTATTATTTATTTTTATTTTATGTGTATGAGTGTTTTGTCCATATGTATATAAATGCATCCATGCCCTTTGAGGACAGAAGATCCTATGGAACAGGAGTGGCAGACAATTGGGTGTCACCATGTGGGTGCTGGGAAATGAGCTCAGGTCCTCTGCAAGAGTAGCACTTTTGCCACTGAGTCATCTCTCCAGCCCCATCATTCATTTTTTTAAATATTTTATTATTTTTATTTTGTGTGTGTGTGAGTGTATTGCCTGCATGTATGTAAGTGCACCTGTGTCATGCAATGCCCGTGGAGGTCAGAAAAGGATGTCAGATCCCCTGGAACTAGAGTTACAGACAATTGTTAGCTACCATGTGGGTGCTAGGAACCAAACGTGGTCCTCTGCAAGAGCAGTCAGTGCTCTTAATTGCTGAGCCATCTTTCCAACCCCTCATTCATTTAAAAAAAAATTTTGAGCACCCATCATACCAGGTAGTGACTGAATATGGACAGGAGTGAAAACAATTCTTGCCATCAAGGATCTTTTGTTCCAAGCAAGGAGGGGTAACAAGTTTAGTAGAAATTAATTCAGAGGCATGGTAGCTTAAGGAACAAAGATTTGGAAGTCCCCGGAGTGAAAACAATTCTTGCCATCAAGGATCTTTTGTTCCAAACAAGGAGGGGTAACAAGTTTAGTAGAAATTAATTCAGATGCATGGTAGCTTAAGGAACAAAGATTTGGAAGTAGTATCCATATCTAATCATTAAGATAATTAGAGTCTTTTAAAAATTAACAGGTGGGAAATGCAGTCTACATATGTGATAGTAAGGGAACACCCAAAGAACCAGAACTTACAGTAATATTTCTCCAGAACTTTTCAAGGAGAGAAGAGAATTGTGATGTAAAAAATAACTCAGTTTTCTTTGGGAATGTGACACTTGCCTAACCCTGAGAAACTACCCATGTTCCCATAGATGGTCCTACATCCATGCACATCCTAGCAGTGTTTAGTAGACTTAAAACAGAACACATGATGGCTGAACAGATGGCTCAATGGTTAAGAGTACCAGCTGTTCTTGCAGAGGACCCAAATTTGGTTCCTGGCACACACATGGCAGCTAAAAACCAAACTGTTATTCAAGTTTCAAAGCATCTGACACCCTCTTCTAGACTCCATGAACATGTGGCACACATGTGCACTTACATACATGCAAGCTAAACACTAATACACATAAAAAAATTAAATCCTTGTAAAAAAAAAAAAAGTAAAACATAGTCCAGGTGTGGTGGCACACGCCTTTAATCCTAGCACTCAGAAGAAGAAGCAGGTAGATCTCTATGAGTTTGAGGCTAGCCTGGTCTACACAGGAAGTTCCAGGCCAGCCAGGGCTACATAGTGATATCCTGTCTCAAAAAAAAAAAATGAAAGCTAACCAATTAATTAAAAAGAATATATGAAGTTGGGAGGTAAAAGTCGAAAGGAATAGATGGGAGTGCATGGGGGTGATTTTGATAAAAACATATTTTATGCTTGTACAAAATTTTCTTTTCTTTTTTTTAATTTTTTTTAATTAATTTCTATATGTGTATGAATGTACTGTCTGCATGCAAGTCTGTGCACCCGTGTCGTGCAATGCCGTGGAGGTCAGAAGAGGGTCTCGGATTCCCCTGGAACTGGAGTTCTCCCAGAATTGGAGTTTCAGACGGTTCTCGGCCGCCATGTGGGTGCTGGGGATCGAACCCGGGTCCTCTGCAAGAGCGGTCGGGCTCTTAACCGCTAGGCCATCTCTCCAGCCCCAACTTGTACAAAATTTTCAAATAATTAAAAATAAACAAATCATGACTGCCCTGCTGACTCTGGTACAGATCCCAAAAACAACTGCCATGAAAAAGGTAATCTCCCAGGAGCTTGGTAAAAGGAAGAAAGCTCTTTTCACTTTAGCTGCTAATAGTCTATATGCTCAACTACAGAAGCACTAGTAAAATCAGATTTCTGTAGCTACAGAGTTGAAGTATTTCAAAGTTTCTGCACCAAGGGTAAAATAATTTCTGTGGGACAATGTAATCATTTTCTGCTGCAAATTGGAAATAATAGAAAAGTTTTAAAATGTAATGATTTTACTGAAACAGTTTTCGAGGAAATAAAGAACATGGGTTTTATATTATCTTTCATAGTTCTGAAATTCATTTAATTAATTGACATGAGGTAACTCATCACAAAAAACCACAAAAATTTAGCTATATATATATATATATATATAAAAATTTTGATGTTTTTCAGATAGAGTCTCCCTATAGCCCCAGCTAGCCTGGAACTATGTAGACCAAGCTGGGATTAAAAGAATGTGCCACCATGACTGGCCTACTATATTTCTATTAAGCCTATTTATATAAATTCTATGAAAATCATTATTCTGCCATGGGTTCTGTAACAAAGCTGGTTCCATAGCATAGGTTTGTGTGTGTCTGTTTTACATTTATCTCTTTTTCAATCTCTAATTAAAAATAATAATATCCACAAAACCTGCTTTGGATCTAGATGAACACATCTAGATCCAAAGACCTGGCTTTAGGATGGCTTGCCTGTTCATGCCTTCAATCATTTGTTCCACATTATTGTTTATTAACTTTTTATTAATTAAACCTTATTTACAGTAAATCATAGAATATTTGTAAAATTCGTCTCATTAATTTTATCAATGATGACCACAACAAGTAATATAACTGCCTATGCTAAAGCCTAGATTTTTTTTTAATTTTATTTATTTCTGTATGTGTATGAATGTACTGTCTGCATGCAAGTCTGTGCACCCATGTTGTACAATGCCTAGGAGGTCAGAAGAGGGTGTTGGATTCCCCTGGAACTGGAGTTCTCCTGGAATTGGAGTTTCAAACGGTTCTCGGCAGCCATGTGGGTGCTGGGGATCTAACCCGGTCCTCTGCAAGAGTGCTCGGTGCTCTTAACCGCTAGGCCATCTCTCCAGCCCCAAGCCTACATTTTTCAATCCTTGATTTGCTTAATTACTAAAGACATTAAAAATATATATAATCGGGGAGCTTCTATAGTTTTGTTACCTCTTGCTAATTATATCAACATTTTATGGAATAAAAATTTTAAATAGTCTCCATTTATAAAAATTCAGTTTGGAGGTCTGGCTCTGATACCATAGTGAGTTCCTGTGTGGGGTGCTCAGACAGGCCTTGCTTGCTAGGACCACCTGGAGCACAGACAGGAGCCCAGCACCACTCCAGACAGGTAGAACTTAGAACAGATTGACTCTTGGGTTGCTGGACAATTGATTCGCTGGTTTGTGGCAAAGGGGCTATTGGCCAGCAGGCTTAGGTCTGAGCCCTAAACCCTTGCAAGATGTGGCTCTCCGGGCTGGGTTGGCCTTCCCCCTTGCAGCCGGAAGTGGGTCCGGCTCTGGGTCTGGCTCTGGTGCTATAGTGAGTTCTTGTGTGGGGTGCTCAGACAGGCCTTGCTTGCTAAGACCACCTGGAGCATGGCTAGGTGCCCGGTGCCACTCCAGACAGGTAGAACTTAGAACAGATTGACTCTTGGGTTGCCCTAAAACCTTGCAGGGTATGGCTGTCTGGGCTGGGTCACCCTTCCTCCTTGCAGCAGGAAGCAGCTCTGGCTCTGGGTCTGGCTCTGGTGCCATAGTTCCTGTGTGGGGTGCTCAGACAGGCATTCTTGATAGGACCATCTGGAGTGCAGATAGGAGTCCCGTGCCACTCCAAACAGGTAGGCACCACCCCCCCAACTGGAATTGGGGAGAGAGTAACCAAGTGGATTTTTTTTGGAAAACCCTCAGACCCTCAGAACAGGAAAGGAAGAGCAACTTAGACTTCCAATATCCAATATATAAACAAAAGTGAAAGACTAGAAACCTAGACAAGTCAACACTCCATAAACAAGGAGGGGGAGAAGGCAAGCAAAACAAAACAAGCCTTCAACATAGTGAAAAGACATTTCTGATTGTCATCGGAATACAGGCAAAAAAAAAAAAAAAAAAGGGAAACCCTCATGCCCAGATAACATGGAAAAGGTGCAGGATAATTCCGCACCAATCTCTACCAACCCTGTAGGAGATAGCTACAATGGGACTCCCCTAGAAGTGACCAAAGAAACAGATCTTAGAGAAATAATTGCAGACCTATGCAGAGAAATTAAAGAAAATAAAGACATCAAAGAGCTAAAGAAGGAGAATGAAAAGCTCAAAAAGGACCTAGAAGGATACAATGACAAAATTCAGAAAGAACTAAAGGAAGAAAAAGGCAAACTCCAGAAAGAACTAGAGGAAGAAAAAAACAAACTCCAAAAGGAAGTAGAAACACTGAAAAAGGAAGTCAACCAGCGAAGTAAGGAGCACCAAGAAGAGATTGAGAAGCTCAAAAAGGAAATGGAAATACTAAAGAAAACACAAGATGAAATGAAAAAGGAGATAGAACACTCATCAAATCAAGAAGAACAGAAAGGAAAAAGCCTCAAAAATAGAATGGAGGAAGCAGAACAAAGACTATCAGACCTGGAATATAATACAGAGCAACTAAAAAGCTCAAAGATCATGAAAAATTTAAAAATACACAAAAGTAGAACAACCAGGAAATATGTGACACTATGAAAAGATCAAACCTCCACATCATAGGAACAGAGGAAGGAGAAGAATCTCGAGAGAATAGTATAGATCAGATCTTCAACAGAATAATAGATGAAAATTTCCCCAAACTAAAAATAGACAAACCCATACAAATACAAGAAGCACATAGGACTCCAAGTAGACAATATCAGAAAAGAAACTCCCCATGCCATATCATAGTTAAAATGCTAGACGCCCAAAACAAAGACAAAATTCTGAAGGATACAAAAGAAAAACAAGTCACATACAAAGGGCAACCCATCGGAATTACAACTGACTTCTCCACGCAAACCATGAAAGCAAAAAGAACATGGAGCAAAGCATTCCCAGTGTTAAAGGACTATGGATGCCAACCCAGAATGCTTTACCCAGCAAAAATGTCGATTATAGTTGAAGGAGAGAGGAAAATCTTCTAGGACATAAACAAGATGATAGAATACATGTCCAGAAAACCAACTCTTCAGAAAATGCTTGAAGCAATTCAAAGGGCAGAAGAGAGGAGCAACTATCCCAAAGCACCTAGGAAAAGAAACTAATAAAAACATAACACTAGGAGTAGAATCAGAGACCAAAAGTCCAAATGGATAATAAGGTGAAAGGAAAAAACATCCGTCTTTCAAATATAACATTAAATATTAATGGGCTAAACTCTCCAATCAAAGGGCATAGACTGGGAGAATGGATTAGGAAACAAAATCCATCTATATGCTGTCTACAAGAAACCCATCTCAATTCAAGGATAGGCACCAACTTAAGGTGAAGGGATGGAAGAAAATATTCCAAGCAAATGGTACCACAAGAAAGCAGGTGTTGCTATTCTAATTTCAGACAAAATAGACTTCAAAGCAAAAGAAATCAAAAGAGACAAAGAGGGCCATTACATCTTTATTAAAGGCACAATTGATGATGAAGATCTCACAATCATGAATATATACTCACCAAACGCTGGTGCACCAAACTTTATAAAGACAATTCTTCAGGACCTCAAGGCACAGATTAGCCCCAACATGCAATTAGTAGGGGACTTCAATGCCCCACTAAGTCCTTTAGACAGAACAACAGGACAAAGGATAAACAGAGAGACATCTGAACTGAATGATACAATACACCAAATGGACCTCACAGACATCTATTGAATATTCCACCCAAACACCAGAGAATACACTTTCTACTCAGCACCCCACAGAACATTCTCCAAAATAGACCGTATACTGGGACACAGGAAAAAACTCAACAAATACAAAAAGATTGAAATAATCTCATGCATTCTATCAGACCACAGTGAAATAAAACTCAATATCAACACCAGGATAAGCCCTACAACCTACAAGAACACATGGAGACTAGCAACACTCTCATGAATAATGAATGAGTCAAGAAAGAAAGAAAGAAAGAAAGAAAAACATTCCTGGAGCTGAATGACAATGATAATACAACACAACAAAACCTATGGGACACTTTAAAAGCAGTCCTGGGCATGATGGCGCACGCCTTTAATCCTAGCACTTGGGAGGCAGAGGCAGGCGGATCTTTGTGAGTTCAAGGCCAGCCTGGTCTACAGAGTCACTTCCAGGACAGCTGGGGCTACAGGGAGACCCTGTCTCGAAAAGACCAAAAAAAGAAAAAAAAAAAAAAAAAAATACAGGGAAGTTTAATAGCTCTGAGTGCACATACATTAAAAAACAGAAAGAGCACGAAGTGAATGATCCTAGACACGATAGCAGCTAGGATACTTGAGGAGAAACAATGAGCCTAAAAGCAGCAGACAAGAAGAAAAAAAATCAATGAATCCAAAAGTTGGTTCTTTGAGAGAATAAACAAGATAGACAGACCTCTAGCCCAGTTAACCAAAAGAAAGAAGGAACAACTCCAAATCAATAGAATCTGTGATGAAAGGGGAAATATCACAACAGACAATGAAAAGATCCAGACAATCATAAGGGAATACTTCAAAAACCTATACTCTACTAAGTTTGAAAACGTAGAAGAAATGGATGAATATCTGAAATCCTGGGAATCACCAAAGCTCAACCAAGAAGAGATTGACAGCTTAAATAGACCAATAATATATGAAGAAATTGAAGATGTAATAAGAAGCCTCCCAACCAAAAAATGCCCAGGCCCAAATGGTTTCATGGCAGAATTCTATAAAATATTTCAAAAAGACTTACAACCGTTACTACTCAAGTTGTTTAGAAGGATACAAATGAAGGGAGTTCTCCCAGATTCCTTCTATGAAGCCAACATCACACTATTACCAAAACCAGGCAGAACTACAACCAAAAAGGAGAACTATAGACCCATTTCCTTAATGAACACAGATGCAAAATTCTAAATAAAATACTTGCAAATCGCATACAGACCCACATTGAGAAGATCATTCACCATGACCAAGTTGGATTCATGCCAGAAATGGAGGGAGGGTTCAACATACGAAAATCAATAAATATCATCAAACATATAAATGGACTGAAAGACAAAAACCATATGATCATCTCAATTGTTGCTGAAAAAGCCTTTGACAAAATCCAGCATTGCTTCATGCTTAAAGTCCTAGAGGGAATTGGATTGGAGAGATCATTCCTCAATGTAATCAAAGCATATATAGAAAACCCACGGCCAATATCATCCTAAATGGGGAAACAACAGAAGCATTCCCCTTAAAGGTAGGAACATGGCAAGGCTGCCCCCTGTCACCACTCCTTTTCAATATAGTGCCTGAAACCCTTGCTAGAGCAATAAGGCAAGAAAAGGAAATTAAAGGAGTTCTAATTGGAAAAGAGGAAGTCAGGCTATCCCTTTTTGCTGATGACATGATCGCTTACTTAAGGGATGCTAAGAACTCTACCAGAAAAAGAGCTTCAGTAAAGTGGCAGGATATAAAATAAACCTAGAAAAATCAGTAGCCTTTCTTTATACCAACAACAAGCAACTGAAGAAGGAATACAAGGAGACCTTCCTGCTCACAATAGCCTCAAAAACAATAAAATTCATAGGAACAAACCTAACCAAAGACACCAAGGATCTCTACCACAAAAATTTGAAACCCCTGAAGAAGGAAATTAAGGAAGACATCAGAAGATG
Organism: Rhizomys pruinosus; assembly: GCA_009823505.1. NCBI lineage: Eukaryota > Metazoa > Chordata > Mammalia > Rodentia > Spalacidae > Rhizomys > Rhizomys pruinosus. Next base: position 1,172,956 of record VZQC01003206.1, on the reverse strand, counting down.
GACAAACCTCCTATGCTCATGGATTGGGAAAATAAATATAGTAAAAATGTCCATTCTACCCAAACTCTTGCACAGATTTAATGCAATCCCAATCAAAAGCCCCAAGAGTTTCTTCACAGGCTTGGAAAAAAAATGCTTAATTTCATTTGGAAAAACAAAAGACCCCGAATAGCCAAAGCAACCCTGAGCGAAAAGAGCAATACAGGGGGGATCGCTCTTCCAGACATCAAACTATACTACAGGGATATAGTCCTAAAAACAGCTTGGTATTGGCACAAAAACAGACCAGTTGACCAATGGAACAAAACTGAAGATCCAAACCTGAGCACATACAATTTCAGCCATCTCATATTTGACAAGGGGGCCAAGAAGACATAATGGAGAAAAGACTGCATCTTCAGCAAGTGGTGTTGGCAAAACTGGATCACCTCATGTAGAAGAATGAAATTAAACCCCTACCTCTCACCCTGTACAAAAGTCAATTCCAGATGGATCAAAGACCTCAACGTGAAACCCAAAACTCTGGAGGCGATAGAAGAAAAACTTGACAGCTGACTACAATACATAGGTGTAGGAAAAGATTTCCTAAATCAGACAGCAGCTGCAGGAGAAATAAGATCAACAATTGACAAATGGGACCTCATTAAACTCAAAAGCTTCTGTACATCAAAAGAAACAATCAAGGAAGTGAAGAGAAAACCCACAGAGTGGGAAGAAACCTTCACTGCAAATACATCTGACAAAGCATTGATTTCCAGAATATATAAACTACTCAAAAAACAAAGAAGAAAGAAAACAAATGAATCACTCAAAAGATGGAGCAAAGATCTGAATAGAGACTTCACAGAGCAGGAATTGGAGATGGCAGAGAAACATCTTAAAAACTGTTCAACATCACTAATAATTAAGGAAATGCAAATTAAGACCACTTTAAGATATCATCTCACTCCAATAAGACTGGCCAGATCAAGAAAACAAATGATATCAAGTGCTGGAAAGGTTGTGGGGAAAGGGGAACACTCATCCTTTGGTGGGAATGAAACTTGTACAGCCACTATGGAGAGCAGTGTGGAGAACCCTTGGAAGACTCAAAATGAGCTTGCCATTTGATCCAGTCATACCATTCCTGGGTATATACCCACAAGATTCATATTACTGCAGAAATACATGCACAGCTATGTTTATTGCAGCTCTCTTCACAATAGCAAAAAGCTGGAACCAACCCAAATGCCCCTTAACTGACGAGTGCATAGAGAATATGTGGTACATGTACACAATGGAGTTCTACGCAGCAGTAAAGAAAGACAATATCATGAACTTTGCAGGTAAATAGATGGAGCTAGAAAACATTATGTTATGTGAAGTAACAGTCCCAGAAAAACAAACGATGAATGGTATCCATCATCTGTGGATGCTAGTGTCAATAACCCAGTTGAAAATATTTCTTGTCTAGAGGAATGCATATTGAAAGAACAACAGAAAAACTGCATCAGAAAACTGACTGAAATGGTGAATCGGGAGGGTGGGTGGGTTGGGAGAGAGACACGGGTGTATATTCAATTAATGTATGTTTAATCGATGTGAGTTCAACAAGTATCCAATTTTTCCCAAACTCTATCCACAAATTACATGGTATTTTAGAACTTAGTAAAAGTAAAAATGTCTATATTAAACAACATTGGTTTAAAGGTTTTGATATAAATGGTGATACGTCTGAGTTAATTGGAAATATAAATTGTTGTTGTTCATATTTGTTTTACTTAAAATCTGTACAATAATAACTTTGGGATTAACACATACAAATGTTCTCTATAATCTTTGTATTATACAGTACCATCTTGTAACATTCTCTTTTACCTATAGGATAATATAACTTAAGGAATAAAGTATGCTTTCCAAATTAACAACATACAGTCACCCAAAACAACTTGGATAAATTTAATGAAATTTGCACCTTGATTCTTGCCTATAGGTATGTGTACTACAACTGCCCTTTTGAGACTCATGGGTCAAAAAATAAAAACCTAAAATAAAAAAGGGGGATATAGTTATATATTAAACCTTTTTGCAAAATATTTTTCAAATTTAATCTTAAAACTAACTATGGGGAAAATATTTGTATGTTCCCACAGGTCAAAACGTCACCAACTTAATGGCTGAGAAAGAAAAGATAGCCCTGCATTGTTGTGATGGTTAATCCTGGGTGTCAACTTGACTGGACTAAGGAACAAATAAGAGAAAAGGGTCCTCTGATTGGACCACCTCAACCCGGATGGCCTACCCCAAATGTGGGTGTTACCTTCTGCCAGCAGGCAGTATTTAAGGCCACAGCAGCGGGAGCTGGTCCCTTTTATTTCCTCCTGTGGCTTGCTTCTCTCATCTGGTGAGTTTGTCTTGCTGCTGTGATCAACCTTTCGGATCCCAGCGTGTACTGAGACCGGCAGATCTCCTGGAATCCATTCGGGCCTTCAGCACTAGACTGGGACTCCTGAGACATCCAGCCTTGCGGACTGAGCGGTTCCCTGGATTCCCGGCCTCTCCAGTTCGGCGCTACTGTTGAGCTCCGTCACGTGAGCAAATCAATAAATTGTATATAGTTATATATATTCATCCTGTTGCTTCTGTTTCTTTAGAGAACCCTGACTAATACAGATTTTGGTACCAGAAGTGGTTCTAGAGAAACAGAATTGAAAGGATGAATTTCTTTAGTGGGCTTGGTAGCCTCTGGAGCCAGCTCTCCAACCCAATGAAGCCTAGAGTTACTGAAGGCTCTCCTGGTGGCATGAAGAGGAATGATAATCCTTGGTGCAGACTATTTGATCTAATTATGAAGATAGATCCATTTGACTCACCTAACTCACCTCTTGTGAGAAGCAAGGAATTTAGTGACTCTATATATAAAACGTTCGAGAAATTGCAGAAAAATCAGGAAAATAATGATGTTGCCTTGTTGCTCCTAGCATGTCTGGATAAACTGTTAGACGAAAATATGGAGCTCGGTGATAAAAATGACCAGCTCCGGATTCGAAACAACAGTTTAAAGGTTTCCAAGTGTGCTCTGGAAGAGAATCTTCTCTCCAGCAGCCAAAGAGCTAAAGCAGCAGAAAATCAAGCTGGAGCCCTTATTATACGGTTGGCTGATTTACAACGCAAATTTAATTCCCAGCGCAGGAGCCAAAGCAACCCTGAGCGAAAAGAGCAATACAGGGGGGATCGCTCTTCCAGACATCAAACTATACTACAGGGATATAGTCCTAAAAACAGCTTGGTATTGGCACAAAAACAGACCAGTTGACCAATGGAACAAAACTGAAGATCCAAACCTGAGCACATACAATTTCAGCCATCTCATATTTGACAAGGGGGCCAAGAAGACATAATGGAGAAAAGACTGCATCTTCAGCAAGTGGTGTTGGCAAAACTGGATCACCTCATGTAGAAGAATGAAATTAAACCCCTACCTCTCACCCTGTACAAAAGTCAATTCCAGATGGATCAAAGACCTCAACGTGAAACCCAAAACTCTGGAGGCGATAGAAGAAAAACTTGACAGCTGACTACAATACATAGGTGTAGGAAAAGATTTCCTAAATCAGACAGCAGCTGCAGGAGAAATAAGATCAACAATTGACAAATGGGACCTCATTAAACTCAAAAGCTTCTGTACATCAAAAGAAACAATCAAGGAAGTGAAGAGAAAACCCACAGAGTGGGAAGAAACCTTCACTGCAAATACATCTGACAAAGCATTGATTTCCAGAATATATAAACTACTCAAAAAACAAAGAAGAAAGAAAACAAATGAATCACTCAAAAGATGGAGCAAAGATCTGAATAGAGACTTCACAGAGCAGGAATTGGAGATGGCAGAGAAACATCTTAAAAACTGTTCAACATCACTAATAATTAAGGAAATGCAAATTAAGACCACTTTAAGATATCATCTCACTCCAATAAGACTGGCCAGATCAAGAAAACAAATGATATCAAGTGCTGGAAAGGTTGTGGGGAAAGGGGAACACTCATCCTTTGGTGGGAATGAAACTTGTACAGCCACTATGGAGAGCAGTGTGGAGAACCCTTGGAAGACTCAAAATGAGCTTGCCATTTGACCCAGTCATACCACTCCTGGGTATATACCCACAAGATTCATATTACTGCAGAAATACATGCACAGCTATGTTTATTGCAGCTCTATTCACAATAGCAAAAAGCTGGAACCAACCCAAATGCCCCTTAACTGACGAGTGCATAGAGAATATGTGGTACATGTACACAATGGAGTTCTACGCAGCAGTAAAGAAAGACAATATCATGAACTTTGCAGGTAAATAGATGGAGCTAGAAAACATTATGTTATGTGAAGTAACAGTCCCAGAAAAACAAACGATGAATGGTATCCATCATCTGTGGATGCTAGTGTCAATAACCCAGTTGAAAATATTTCTTGTCTAGAGGAATGCATATTGAAAGAACAACAGAAAAACTGCATCAGAAAACTGACTGAAATGGTGAATCGGGAGGGTGGGTGGGTTGGGAGAGAGACACGGGTGTATATTCAATTAATGTATGTTTAATCGATGTGAGTTCAACAAGTATCCAATTTTTCCCAAACTCTATCCACAAATTACATGGTATTTTAGAACTTAGTAAAAGTAAAAATGTCTATATTAAACAACATTGGTTTAAAGGTTTTGATATAAATGGTGATACGTCTGAGTTAATTGGAAATATAAATTGTTGTTGTTCATATTTGTTTTACTTAAAATCTGTACAATAATAACTTTGGGATTAACACATACAAATGTTCTCTATAATCTTTGTATTATACAGTACCATCTTGTAACATTCTCTTTTACCTATAGGATAATATAACTTAAGGAATAAAGTATGCTTTCCAAATTAACAACATACAGTCACCCAAAACAACTTGGATAAATTTAATGAAATTTGCACCTTGATTCTTGCCTATAGGTATGTGTACTACAACTGCCCTTTTGAGACTCATGGGTCAAAAAATAAAAACCTAAAATAAAAAAGGGGGATATAGTTATATATTAAACCTTTTTGCAAAATATTTTTCAAATTTAATCTTAAAACTAACTATGGGGAAAAAATTTGTATGTTCCCACAGGTCAAAACGTCACCAACTTAATGGCTGAGAAAGAAAAGATAGCCCTGCATTGTTGTGATGGTTAATCCTGGGTGTCAACTTGACTGGACTAAGGAACAAATAAGAGAAAAGGGTCTTCTGATTGGACCACCTCAACCCGGATGGCCCACCCCAAATGTGGGTGTTACCTTCTGCCAGCAGGCAGTATTTAAGGCCACAGCAGCGGGAGCTGGTCCCTTTTATTTCCTCCTGTGGCTTGCTTCTCTCATCTGGTGAGTTTGTCTTGCTGCTGTGATCAACCTTTCGGATCCCAGCGTGTACTGAGACCGGCAGATCTCCTGGAATCCATTCGGGCCTTCAGCACTAGACTGGGACTCCTGAGACATCCAGCCTTGCGGACTGAGCAGTTCCCTGGATTCCCGGCCTCTCCAGTTCGGCGCTACTGTTGAGCTCCGTCACGTGAGCAAATCAATAAATTGTATATAGTTATATATATTCATCCTGTTGCTTCTGTTTCTTTAGAGAACCCTGACTAATACAGATTTTGGTACCAGAAGTGGTTCTAGAGAAACAGAATTGAAAGGATGAATTTCTTTAGTGGGCTTGGTAGCCTCTGGAGCCAGCTCTCCAACCCAATGAAGCCTAGAGTTACTGAAGGCTCTCCTGGTGGCATGAAGAGGAATGATAATCCTTGGTGCAGACTATTTGATCTAATTATGAAGATAGATCCATTTGACTCACCTAACTCACCTCTTGTGAGAAGCAAGGAATTTAGCGACTCTATATATAAAACGTTCGAGAAATTGCAGAAAAATCAGGAAAATAATGATGTTGCCTTGTTGCTCCTAGCATGTCTGGATAAACTGTTAGACGAAAATATGGAGCTCGGTGATAAAAATGACCAGCTCCGGATTCGAAACAACAGTTTAAAGGTTTCCAAGTGTGCTCTGGAAGAGAATCTTCTCTCCAGCAGCCAAAGAGCTAAAGCAGCAGAAAATCAAGCTGGAGCCCTTATTATACGGTTGGCTGATTTACAACGCAAATTTAATTCCCAGCCACGAAAAGTGTCAGCAGTTAAAGTGAGAGCACTGGTGGGGAAAGGGTGGAACCCTGAAACTTGGGATGGAGATGTGTGGGAGAACTATGATGATGAGGATTTTGAACCCTCGGATTCTGAGGGATTTTCTTTATCTGAGGAATTAACCTCCCCACCCTCAGCAGAGAATCCACACCCTGCAGATCCCTCCTCCCCACCCTTGCCTGAGGAAATTAATCCCCCCCTCCCAGTGGGAGCTGATGTCCCTCAGGGCCCAACAATTGTTGCCTCTAGACCTATAACCAGATTGAAGTCTAAGCAAGCCCCTCAAGGTGAGATAGAAAGTGTGGTCCACGAGGAGGTGCGATATACTACTAAAGAAATTAATGAGTTTGCTGATTCGTTCCGGCAGAAGCCTAAGGAATATGTGTGGGAATGGATTTTAAGGGTGTGGGATAATGGTGGAAGGAATATAAAATTGGATCATACTGAGTTTATCGATATGAGCCCACTGAGTAGAGATTCTAGGTTTAACATGGAAGCTCGAGCAGTTAAAAAAGGTGTTAAAAGTTTATTTGAATGGTTGGCTGATGTATTTATTAAAACATGGCCTACTAACAGCGAGTTAGAGATGCCTGATATTCCTTGGCTTAGTATTGATGAAGGGATTGTGAGGGTCAGGCAGATGGGCATGCTCGAGTGGATTCGAAGTGTAAAACCACATTCTCCACAATATGAGGACCCAGAGGACATGCCACTCACTGAATTTATAAGATGGAAAGTACTGAGAGAGACACCAGAACATTTGAAGAGCTTTGTTTTTGCTCTATTTCTTATGCCAGATCTTACAGTTAGAGAAGTTGTGGCTCGTTTGCATAAATTAAATGTACACGTAGTAGGTCTAACAGGACCTCAGGGTAGGCGTCAGGTGGCAGCACTGAATCGCAGAAGGCCAGATGAGCGTAGTTACAGTAATTATCATAATGGGTGGCAAAGGCAAAACAATACCTATAATGGCATGACCCGAAATGATCTTTGGAACTGGCTAATTAATCATGGTGTTCCCAGGAACCAAATACATAAGAAGCCTACTAAGTTTTTATTTGATCTGTATAAGCAGAAAAGCTCTAGAACGAATGACAGGAAGTCAACATTTGATTTTAGGAGTAGCGAATCCCGCCCAGTTGACCGGTTTCCAGACTTGAGACAGTTCACAGACCCAGAACCCCTTGAATGAAGGGGTGGCCGGGTTCCAGTGAGGAAGGACCTTGTCACAATACCAAAGAGTTATGCTGTTTGCCTTCCTCCTGTCCTTCCCCAGAGGGACCTGAGGCCTTTTACTAGGGTAACTGTACACTGGGGAAAAGGAAATAATCAGACTTTTCGAGGCCTATTGGATACTGGTTCTGAGTTGACACTGATCCCAGGAGACCCTAAAAAGCATTGTGGCCCTCCGGTTAAAGTAGGGGCCTATGGAGGTCAGGTGATAAATGGAGTTTTGGCTGAAGTCCGACTCACGGTGGGCCCAGTGGGTCCCAGAACGCATCCCGTAGTTATTTCCCCAGTCCCAGAATGTATAATTGGGATAGATATAATTAGAAATTGGCAGAATCCCCACATTGGTTCCCTGATCTGTGGAGTGAGGGCTATTATGGTTGGAAAGGCCAAATGGAAACCATTGGTGTTGCCTCTACCAGGGAAAATAGTGAACCAAAAACAGTATCGTATCCCTGGAGGGATTGCGGAGATTAATGCCACTATCAAGGATTTGAAAGATGCAGGGGTGGTGATTCCTACCACATCTCCATTTAACTCTCCAATTTGGCCTGTGCAAAAGACAGATGGATCATGGAGAATGACAGTTGACTATCGAAAACTCAACCAAGTAGTGACACCAATTGCAGCCGCTGTACCAGATGTGGTGTCCTTACTCGAGCAGATTAATATGTCTCCTGGTACCTGGTATGCAGCTATTGATCTGGCCAATGCTTTTTTCTCAATACCGGTTCATAAGGACCACCAGAAGCAATTTGCTTTCAGCTGGCAAGGCCAACAGTATACCTTTACTGTCTTACCTCAGGGGTATGTTAACTCTCCAGCGTTGTGCCATAACTTAGTTAGAAGGGATCTTGATCGCCTGACTCTTCCACAAAATATCACACTGGTCCACTATATTGATGATGTTATGTTGATTGGACCCAGTGAACAGGAGGTAGCAGCTAGCCTAGACTTGTTGGTAAAGCATATGCGCATGAGAGGATGGGAAATAAATCCAACTAAAATTCAAGGGCCATCTACCTCGGTGAAGTTTCTAGGAGTTCAGTGGTGTGGAGCATGCAGAGACATTCCTTCTAAGGTAAAGAATAAGTTGTTGCACCTGGCCCCTCCCTCCACCAAGAAAGAAGCACAACGTCTGGTGGGTCTTTTTGGATTCTGGAGGCAGCACATTCCTCATCTGGGTGTGTTACTACGACCCATATATCAGGTGACTCGTAAGGCAGCAAACTTTGAGTGGGGCTTGGAACAGGAAAAGGCTCTTCAACAGGTCCAGGCTGCGGTGCAGGCTGCTCTGCCCCTAGGGCCATATGATCCAGCAGACCCAATGGTGCTTGAGGTATCAGTGGCAGATAGAGATGCTGTCTGGAGTCTGTGGCAGGCTCCCATAGGGGAATCACAGCGGAGGCCCTTGGGATTTTGGAGCAAGGCTCTACCTTCATCTGCAAACAACTATTCTCCTTTTGAGAGACAGCTCTTAGCCTGCTATTGGGCCTTAGTGGAAACTGAACGTTTGACAATGGGCCACCAAGTCACCATGCGACCTGAGCTGCCCATCATGAGCTGGGTGTTATCTGACCCACCAGACCATAAAGTAGGACGTGCACAGCAACAGTCCATTGTCAAATGGAAGTGGTACATACGGGACAGGGCCCGGGCAGGCCCTGAGGGCACAAGCAAGCTACATGAAGAAGTTGCCCAAATGCCTATGGTTCCCACTCCTGTTACAATGTCTCCTGGGCTTAAGCATGCACCTATGGCTTCATGGGGTTTGCCCTATGATCAGTTGACTGAGGAAGAGAAGACTAGGGCCTGGTTTACTGATGGTTCTGCACGCTATGCAGGCACCACCCAGAGGTGGACAGCTGCAGCATTACAGCCAATTTCTGAAACAACCCTAAAGGACACTGGTGAAGGAAAGTCTTCACAGTGGGCAGAACTTCGGGCAGTGCACATGGTTGTGCATTTTGCCTGGAAGGAGAAATGGCCAGAGGTTCGATTATATACTGATTCATGGGCTGTAGCCAATGGTTTGGCTGGATGGTCAGGGACTTGGAAGGAGCATGACTGGAAAATTGGTGAGAAAGACATTTGGGGAAGAAGTATGTGGATAGAGCTCTCTGAATGGTCAAAGGATGTGAAGATACTTGTGTCTCATGTAAATGCTCATCAAAAGGTGATCTCAGCAGAGGATGAGTTTAATAATCAAGTAGATCGGATGACTCGTTCTGTGGATAGTCAGCCTCTTTCTCCAGCTATCCCTGTTGTTGCTCAATGGGCCCATGAACAAAGTGGTCATGGTGGCAGAGATGGAGGTTATGCATGGGCTCAACAGCATGGACTCCCACTCACTAAGGCTGATCTGGCTACAGCTGCTGCCGAGTGCCAGATTTGCCAACAGCAGAGACCAACATTGAGCCCCCGATATGGTGCTATTCCCCGGGGTGACCAGCCAGCAACCTGGTGGCAGGTTGACTACATTGGACCACTTCCATCATGGAGGGGACAGCGTTTTGTTCTTACAGGAATAGATACTTATTCTGGTTATGGATTTGCCTTTCCTGCACGTAATGCTTCTGCCAAAACTACCATCCAGGGACTTACGGAATGCCTTATCCACCGTCATGGTATTCCTCACAGCATTGCTTCTGATCAAGGAACTCACTTCACAGCCAAAGAAGTGCGACTGTGGGCCCATGGTCATGGTATCCACTGGTCTTACCATGTTCCCCACCACCCAGAAGCAGCTGGCTTGATAGAACGATGGAATGGCCTCTTGAAGACACAGTTACAGCGCCAATTAGGTAGCAATACCCTGGAGGGCTGGGGCAAGGTTCTCCAGCAAGCAGTATATGCTTTGAATCAGCGTCCACTATATGGTACTGTTTCTCCTATAGCCAGAATTCATGGGTCCAGGAACCAAGGGGTGGAAGTGGGAATGATTCCACTCACTATCACCCCTAGTGACCCAGTAGGAAAATTTTTGCTTCCTGTACCCACGACCTTGCGTTCTGCTGGTCTAGACGTTTTGGCTCCAATGGGGGGAGTGCTTTTGCCAGGAGATACAGCAAACGTTCTATTGAACTGGAAGCTAAGACTTCCCCCTGGCCACTTCGGGCTTCTACTGCCTTTAAGCCAACAGGCTAAGGAAGGAATAACAGTAGTAGGAGGAGTGATTGATCCAGACTACCATGGGGAAATTGGACTTTTTCTCCACAATGGGGGCAAGGAAGATTATGTCTGGAAGGCAGGAGATGCTGTAGGGCGCCTTCTGGTGCTACCATGTCCTATGATTAAGGTCAATGGGAAACTCCAACAACCCAAACCAGACAGGACAATAAATGGCCCAGACCCTTCAGGGATGAAGGTATGGGTCACTCCTCCAGGGAAAGAGCCAAGACCTGCAGAGGTGCTTGCTGATGGCGGAGGAAATACAGAATGGGTAGTAGAAGAAGGTAGTCATAAATATCAGCTGAAGCCACGGGACCAGTTGCAGAAACGTGGATTATAATAGATATTAACCTTCGTCCTATTTGGTTAAGAATGTGCTTGTTTATATATGTATATATATATATGTATATATGTATGTATATTAAGTGGATACTTGTGTTCCCCTTTGAATGTGCAACTGAGATATGTGTTAAGTGTTGTCATATTTAGGTTATTAGATACTGAAGGACTAAGTTCTTCTCAAGGACATTACCACCTACTCTAAGATATAATGCTTTGCTATTGCACATGAGATACTTATAACATGTTAGGTGGAATTATGACCCTGCCATCGTTTGCAATTGACATTTAAGCAGAGGCTATTTATTGGGTGTCAAGTTGACAAGGGGTGGACTTGTCATGGTTAATCCTGGGTGTCAACTTGACTGGACTAAGGAACAAATAAGAGAAAAGGGTCTTCTGATTGGACCACCTCAACCCGGATGGCCCACCCCAAATGTGGGTGTTACCTTCTGCCGGCAGGCAGTATTTAAGGCCACGGCAGCGGGAGCTGGTCCCTTTTCCTTCTTCCTGCGGCTTGCCTCTCTCTCATCTGGTGAGTTTGCCTTGCTGCTGTGATCAACCTTTCGGATCCCAGCGTGTACTGAGACCGGCAGATCTCCTGGAATCCATTCGGGCCTTCAGCACTAGACTGGGACTCCTGAGACATCCAGCCTTGTGGACTGAGTGGTTCCCTGGATTCCCGGCCTCTCCAGTTCGGCACTACTGTTGAGCTCCATCACGTGAGCAAATCAATAAATTGTATATAGTTATATATACTCATCCTGTTGCTTCTGTTTCTTTAGAGAACCCTGACTAATACAATTGTGTAGCATGTACCAAGAAATACCAGCAGAGAAGTTGGCCCATCTAAGCATTAAAAGGAGGAAAAACCTCAGACTGATACAGGCATCAAACATCTCTGTGGATCCTATTTGTAACAACTGTTTATAAAGAGTCTTAATGAACCTTACCTTCTAGGTGCCACAAAGTTTTAATACGAGAGACTTTCTTACCTCCTTTTCATAGGAGCAAAGAAAAATATGATGGTAATGAAGTCAATCTCTAACTGTAAATTAAAGCTGACTGTTATAGAGGTTATCTCTTATAAAACCGATAAAAACTGCTTTCTTTGACTAATAGACATAGGAACTGTGAAAAGGATTATTCTCTATTCAGAACCAAATATAATACTAGAGTCTCTCTAAGCTGTGCATTTAAGCAAAATATATTAATACAGGAGAGCTCTGATATCAGAGCTGCCAAGGAGATGTTGGCCAGGGGATCCACACACCCTCAAAAAGGTAAAGTCTTCTTGCCTATAAACTGGGATACCTGCAAGAAGAGAGGTGGTAAGGCCCTGCTGTCAAAGACCTGATGTAAGCATGGGAAAGATGTATTGAGAACACACTTGCAAGTGTACAATTTGGTCTCTGGTACACCAGAGAGTGCTACCAAAGGCCACTAAACCAATAAAGCAAATATTGTTCTCCTTGAGTCAAGCAAGACTCCTCTGTCGACATCAGCTACACCTCACCTGCCTGGAAATACTGTGCAGAAGTGGCAGCCATATGTCTGTATATCCCAAATCTAATTGGCTATTAGCTCTCTCGTTGGAGGAATAACTCACGGCTGATACGACAAGCTTACATCCTCTAGTGGTTAGGAGATGTTATAAGCCACAGTAAGACCTTGTCATCTTTTACAGAAAAAACATAATTCATGGATTAGTATACCATCCAAACATCTGTGTCTATACCAAAGTAACCTACCATAATAATTAGTACTGTTAAATATCTATATATCTAATTGCCTGTGCTTCATTAGTAGGAATGAAAGGTTATTCCTGAACAAACTGTCAGCCAAGGTTAAGAAACAGCCAGAACTGGTCAGAGCCCAAAATGACATCTCCAGAGAAAGTAGACTGTTTTGCTTCTCATCCACCTGTGCCCCTTTTCTAAGCCTAGGGAACAATCTGCGGAAGAGGGGGCATGGTAGACTGTAAGGGCTGCGATTGGGGTGAATGGTGAAACTACAGCAATATAGACTGGACGCTTATTTGATCAACTTGATTGAACGTACAAGCCCCCCAGCTAGATGGTGGAAACCCTTGGGCTGTGTGGGTTTGGGCACAACTGCTTGGAAATTAGTTTTACATGAAGGATGCTTGTACTCAAAACTTATTACTTATTGTTAAAAAATAAATAAATACACTTCTACTATAAATAAATAAAAATTCAGTTTGGATAGAAGAAATCTTAAGCACATATACTCTTCGATGTAGCAGCAATGAATCCTCGAGTTGTATACACAGCATATGATCTTTGGGAAAATTCAATGCATTTTCTCAGTGAACTACACAGGTTGCTGGATCCCCTGGCCAACATCTCCTTGGTAGAATAATCCATTGCTGTTATCAGAGCTCTCCTGTATTAATATATTTTGCTTAAGTGCACAGCTTAAGGAGACTTTAGTATTATATTTGGTTCTGAATAGCGAATAATAATGGAGAGGTCTTCTAACCTCAATACAATCAAGATATTCCTCTACAAACATTCCCAAAGGACCATCTACCAGGTAATTCTAGACTTTGTCAAGTATACAATTAATACTGACCACCACAGAAGTAAAAGTGAATTGACTGTAGGATGTGCTTCAAGTGCATATTGCCATTATAAAATAATTATTTAGAAGTTAACTATTTTAGAAAAAAAAAAAGAAACAAGGAAAAGAAGCAATTAACTTCCTGTCTATATTTCAGGGTCCAGTTCTCCCATTCAAGAGGCCCTCTTTTGGATGTTTCTTTTTCTTTTTATAGTCCTTTTGAGACAGGGTCTCCCTATAGCTCTGGCTGTCCTGGAACTCACTCTGTAGACCAGGCTGACCTTGAACTCACAGAGATCCACCTCCTTCTGCCTCCAAATGCTAGGATTAAGGGCATGTGCCACCACTCTTGGATAAGTTTCTTAACATCAAGGCTTGAGCCTTCCTCAATTTCTTAAGTTCATTTTCTGGCATAGTGCATAGGACATGGTAGGTACTCAGTGATTGTTGACTGAATAACTGAATAAGAAAATGTAAGTTGTACTTGTTGCAAAAATAAGTATTAAATCATCCCTGTACATCTTATTTATTTATCAATTTCTCTATTGATTGAGAGATTTTGTTGTTTTGTTTTGCTTTGAGAAAAGCCTCAGATCAAGTTGAGGCTGTCCTGGAACAAATTATGTATGCCAGGCTACACTTGAACTTCCTGCCTCATCTTCCCTAGTGCTGGGATTACAGGCATGCACCACCATCCCCAGCTCATAATCATACTTTTAAATCATTTAAAGCATATCTGATTAACATCTGTTTACCTTTAGATAAAAATAACTCTGGGGCTATTACAAGCATCCCAAATACAGCTCCCCTCAACAGTTCGTCCAGACACCTCCAAACCTGTGTCAATTAGCCACAAACTTCCCTCTCTGATTCTCCACTCCCTTTATTCTCTTTCCCTTTGAGCTATTCCTAATCATTTCCACCTGGTCCCAGGCTAGAGGGACTTCCTGCTCCTGTATGCAAAGCCGCCACAGACCCACCCAGAGAATGTGTGCTGTGTGCTACTGCCACCTGGTGGTCACACTTTTACCTCAGTTCAGCAGCTGGCTGACAGCTGCAGTGCCCATGTGTGAAGGAAATGATTAATTTTTAAATATTTTACTGAGTTTTTGTGCGTTTCATGTAATAGATCTTAATAAAATTTAGATCCCCTCCCCTACCTCCTATAGCTCTCCCCAGGGGATTTCAGGATTTCATGCATTTTGTCATATATATTAAGTCCCTAGGTGCAAGTTCATCCACTGGAGTCTAGTCAGCCTATCTGGAGTCACCCCCTTAAAGGAGATCTACTCTCCCTCAGTGCGCAATAATCAAATGCCAATAGTTCTTCCATGACGGTTGGGGCCTGATACCCATTTCCGTCATTCTGTGCTGGATTTTTGTCTGATTGAGTCCATAGGTCTTGTGCATACTGTCACGATTGTTGTGAGTTAATATGAAATTAGTTATCTAAATTACTTTCTCAAGTGTACATGCTTTCTGGAAAATTCACCTTTTTGTTTAAATAAATTCAATGTTGTCTTCGTTGAAAAATTCTTAGTCCCAGAAAGCTAGAAGGATACATGGAAATCATTTTATTAAATCATGTCCTATATAAGTAAAACCTTGGGTCCAGAGTTCTGTCAAATTCAGTTCCTAATAATTGCAGTTGCTTAGGAGGCTTCAAAGCCTGCCCAAGCTACAAAGGAAGTTTAATAACAGCCTGGAAAAGTTAGTGAGACCCTGTTTCATAAAGAGAGAGGGAGTGAGGAAAAGAAGGAAGGAGGAGGGAAGAGGGAGGAGAGAAATAGGGAGGAGGGAAGGAAGGAAGAGGAAACAGGGAGGAGGGAGGAGGGAAGGAAGGAAGGAAGGAAGGAAGGAAGGAAGGAAGGAAGGAAGGAAGGAAGGGAGGGAGGGAGGGAGGAAGGGAAGGAAAAGTGAGGGGGGGCTGGGGGCCTGTGGAATGTAGCTCAGTGATAGGCACTTACCTAGCATGTGGGAGTCACTGGGTTCAATTCCTAATTCCATAAAAAGTGACATTTTAGATATAAATTAGCACTCATTAATTCTAATTCTGGGATTTATAAATATCTCCAAAGACTTACCTACAGAAGTTTTTATAAGAGAAAGTGTGTATGGCTACTCCTAAATTAAAACACTCCTCCTAGGAGGAGGGACTCAAGACTGAAGAAGCTCAAGAAATTTCAAGATTCACAATGCTCATCACCAGGGTTAGAAAAGCAGTACATAACTTCTGGGGAAGAGTAAAATCTTCAGAGAAGCTGCCTCTCAATTGTTCAGGGGTCTCTGCAGATGGGTTTTCCTCACCTGCACTAGGATGGACTTCCAGGTGATGGAGCTCCCTCTGAGTCACACAGGCTCCCAAAAAACTCATTGGTTCAATAAACAAACAGAACTTGGATGAAACCAGGTCTTTGGTTTGTCATGATACTGTATTTAGGATGAATAGATATTTTTCATGTCTCCCCAGGAAAAGTCTTAAAACAGAGACAAATCAAAGTATTCTAGAAAATAGGGCTGAGAAGACAGCTTCTGCTAAAGTACTTGCCACTCAAGCATGAGGACCTGACTTTGAATCTTCAGTGTCCATGTGAAAGCTGGATGTGGCAGCATGCATATATAATGTTATTTCTGGGAGGCAGAGCCAGGGGGATCCCTGGAGCTTGCTGGCCAGCCAGTCTAGCCAATTAGTGAGCTCCATTTTCAGCGAGGGACCCTCTCTCAAAAAGCTGATGTAGAAAAGCAATTGAGGAGAATTAATGTACAAGCATCAACCTCTGGTCTCCATACACACCCACAAGGGTGAACACACATGTGCAGAAATACACACACAAGCATAGTATAGTAAAAATCTGTATTGACAATCATGCAGCAATAGTATAATTGTTTTTCATCTATGTAAAATAATGTAGAGAAAAAAGGCACAGAAATTTTTATAAATTGATCAGATAAATTACAAAATATATGTGTTGCAATTTGTTTCAAATTTTATGTGAGAAGAAATAAACATGAATATGATGTTAAATGGTTGCACATGCATGACAGTTGAATGATAGTGGAATTTGTATTATCTATAATATCTAAACTTTTAATAATAAATTTATTACTAAATAAGAAAAAATCATTTGTGAGAAGATCCAGTTTGAATTAGGATACTAAAAGAAAAATCACAAGACAAAGTGAAAAAGGAAATTGCAGTCATACAATCAGCAGGAAAAGATGGGAGAAAGTCTTAGTAACAGGTTGGATGAAGCAGAAAGTAGATTATCAACACTGGAAGACAAGGTGGAAGAACTGCAATGCTCAAATAAACAGTATGAAAATTTTTAAAAATCACAGGAGTGGAACAATCACTATGAAAAGATCAAACCTCCACATCATAGGGATAGAGGAAGGAGAAGAATCCCAGAACAAAGGTACTGATCAGGTCTTCAACAGAATAATAGAAGAAAATTTCCCCAAACTGAAAAATGACAAACCCATACAAATACAAAAGTACATAGAACACCAAATAGATAAGATCAGAAAAGAAATACCCCATGCCATATCATATTTAAAACACTAGACAACCATAACAAAGACAAATTACTGAAGGCCACGAAGGAAAAACAAGTTACATATAAAGGAAAATCCATCAGAATTACAGCTGACATTTCAGTGCAAATGATGAAAGCCAGAAGAAATTGGACCAAAGTATTCCCAGTACTAAATGACTGTATATGCCAACCCAGATTGCTATATCCAGCAAAAATGTCAATTATAGTTGAAGGAGAAAGAAAAATCTTTCATGACATAAACAAGATGAAAGAATTCATGTCCAGGAAACCAACCCTTCAGAAAATACTCAAAGCAATTCAAAGGTCAGTGGAAAGGAGCAAATATCCCCAAGCACCTAGAGAGAGTAATTGAATAAAAATATAACAGCAGAAATATAAACCTAGACCAAGAGTGCAAACAGAAAATAAGGTAAAAGGAAACAGCATACATCTCTCAATAATAACTTTAAATATTAATGGGCTGAACACCTCGATCAAAAGAGAGAGACTGGGAGAATGGATTAGGAAACAGAACCCATCTATATGCTGACTACAAGAAACCCATCTCACCCTCAAGGATAGGCACCAACTTAAAGTGAAAGGATGGAAAAAA
Source organism: Rhizomys pruinosus (assembly GCA_009823505.1). Lineage (NCBI taxonomy): Eukaryota > Metazoa > Chordata > Mammalia > Rodentia > Spalacidae > Rhizomys > Rhizomys pruinosus. The sequence goes on along the minus strand of VZQC01003206.1, from coordinate 1,155,290 downwards.
ATATTCCAAGAAAATGAAACCAAAAATCAAATAGGAGTTGCTATTCTAATATCAGACGAAGTAGGCTTCAAAGTAAAACTAATGAGAAGCGACAGAGTGGGCCACTACATCCTTATCAAAGGATGAATTAACTATGAAGATTTCACAGTCATGAATATATACACACCAAACTTCAGTGCACCAAACTTTATAAACATAACTCATCAGGAACTCAAGGCACAGATTGATCCCAGAACACTAATAGTGGGGGGAATCAATACCCCACGGAGCTCATTAGATAGGTCAACTGGACAAAGAATAAACAGAGAGATATCTGAACCAAACAATACAGTATACCAACTGGACCTCACAGATAGCTACAGAATATTCCACCCAAACACCAGAGAATATACTTTCTACTCAGCATCCCATGGAACATTCTCCAAAATCAACCACATACTGGGACACGGAAAAAAAATTCTACAAATACAAAAGCACTGAAATAATTTCATGCATTCTATCAGATCACAGTGCAATAAAGCTCAATATCAACACTAGAATAAGACCAACTATCTACAAGAACACATGGAGACTAAACAACACACTTCTGAATAATGAATGGGTCAAGGAAGAAATAAAGAAAGAAATAAAAACATTCCTGGAACTAAACAAAAAAGAAAATATAACACAGCAAAACCTATGGTATATTTTAAAAGCAGTTCTAAGAGGGAAGTTTATAGCCCTCAGAGCCTACATTAAAAAAAGCAGAAAGAGGACAAATAAATGAACTAACATTACAGCTAAAAACACTTGAGAGACAACAACAAATGGACCCTAAACCCAACAGACAGGAAGAAATCACAAAAATCAGAGCAGAAAGCAATTAAATAGAAACAAAGAAAACAATACAAAGAATCAATGAATCCAAAAGCTGGTTCTTTGAAAGGATAAACAAGATAGAGAGACCCCTAGCCCAGTTAACCAAAAGAGAGAAAGAGCAACTCCAAATCAATAGGATTTGTGTTGAAAAGGGAAACGTCACAACAGACAAAGAAAAGATCCAGACAATCATACAAGAGTACCTCAAAAACCTACATGCTACTAAATTTGAAAATGTAAGAGAAATGGATGAAAATTTGAAATTCTGGAATGCACCAAAGTTTAATGAAGAAGAGATTGATAGCTCAAACAGACCCATAATATATGAGGAAGTTGAAAATGTAATAGTAAACATCCCCAACCAAAAAAAAAACAGGCCGGATGGTTTCCAGCATAATTCTATAAAACGTTGATAAGAGGCAACCCAAATCCCCTCAACTGATAGGTGGATATATGCAGCAGTAAAGAAAGATGACATCATGAGCTTTGCAGGAAAATGGCTGGAGCTAGAAGACATCATGCTGAGTGAAGTAACACAGTCCCAGAAAAACAAATGACGAATGGTATACCTTATCTGTGGATGCTAGTGCCAATTAACTAGTTGTATTTCTTGTGCATGCCACCTTGAGCTTTTGTCCAAGCAGTTGGGAGTGATGCATATTGGAAACAACAACAACAACAACAACAACAACAACAGAAAAGATTGCATCGAAGAACTGACTGAAACAGTGAATTTCTGCTCAAAACAGTCAACTTCCACATGGAAAATATTGAGAAAGACTGAGAAAGAAATGTAAAGCATGTTTGGCAGAATACATGAGCTCTGGGGGTGGGGGGATAGGGTGGGGGACACGAGTCTAGATTTGATAATCTTGTACAAAATATATATTTAAAAAAAAATCAACTCCAAGTGGATCAAAGACCCCAACGTGAAACCCAAACTCTGAAAGCAATAGAAGAAAATGTTTGTAGCAATCTACAAGGCATGAAAGTAGGAAAAGACTTTCTAAATCAAACAGCAGTCAAGTAGGACCTCATCAAACTCAAAAAGCTTCTGTACAGTGAAAGAAACAATCAAGGAAGTGAGGAGAAAACCCACAGAGTGGGAGGAAATCTTCACTAGTGATACATCTGACAGAGCATTAACATCCAGAATATATAAACTACTCAGAAAACAAAGGAGTAAGAAAACAAATGACTCACTCAAAAGATGGAGTAAAGATCTGAACAGAGACCACCAGTGAAGAAGAGGGGATGGCTAATAAACATCTTAAAAAGTGTTCAACATCATTAATAATCAAGGAAATGCAAATTAAAACCACTCTAGGATAGCATCTCACTTCTATACAACTGGCCAAGATCAATAAAACAAAAGACATCGAATGCTGGAGAAGTGTGGAAAGGGGAACACTCATCCACTGCTGGTGGGAATGTAAACTCGTACAAACACTATGGAAAGCAATGTGGAGAACCCTCAAAATGAGCCTACCTCCTGACTCAGCCATACCACTCCTGAGTATATAGCCACAAGACTCATCCTACCATAAAGATATACACACATCTATGTTTATTGCAGCTCTCTTCACAATAGGGAAGCTGGAACCAACCCAAATGCCCCTCAACAGAAGAGTGGGTGAAAAAATGTGGTACATCTACACAATGGTGTTCTATGCAACAGTAAAGAAAGATGACATCATGAACTTTGAAGGTAAATGGATGGAACTGGAAGCCATTATGCTAAGTGAAGTAACGCAGTCCCCCCCCCAAAAAAAAACGGGAAATGGTTTCCCTCATTTGTGGATGCTAGCACAAAATCCCCCAATTGAAAGGCAAGCTGAGCAATGCTATTGTTATATTTCTTTCTGAGAACAACTGATGTTATAATGTGGATCTCTTAATGGAATTAACTTACCACTTATTTTCAGGCATGGTAATTAACACATACGGGTGGAAGGTATATATTCATTTTTTAGAGTAATATAAAATTAAAAGGAAAAAATGTTAATTCCTAAACATATTTTAGAGTTAACATACCGTTTATTCCTGGAGGACATAATTCTGGTACATATATGACACTTATATAAGCAAGTTTTGGAGCAATACCAATGGGAGGGAACAACAACATAAGGACTGTATCAAAAATGGATTGATACAGTTAAATTCTTCCCCAAACAATAAATCTCTGCAAAGAATAACTTTTAAAAGACCAAGAAAAATATGCAGGACATGTATGGTGGAATGCATGAACTGTAGTGGGATGGAGTGGGGGGAAGGGAAAGGGGAATGTGTCTAAATTGAACTGAAAAATGATGTATGAAATACAAACACAAAAAAAATTGAAAGAGGATTTTCAACCTTTACTACTCAAACTGTTCAGAAGGATACAAGCAGAGGGAAATCTCCCAAATTGCTTCTACAAAGCCAGGCAAAGACACAACCAAAAAAGAAAACTATAGACCCATCTCATAAATGAACATAGATGCAACTATTCTCAACAAAGTACTTGCAAACCACATACAGACCCACATCAAAAAGATCATCCATTATGACCAAGTTGGATTCATACCAGAGAGGCAGAGATAGTTCAACATACAAAAATCAATAAATATTATAAAACACATAAATTAACTGAAAGACAAAAACCACACGATCATCATAATTGATGCAGAAAAAGCATCCCTTCATGCTTAAAGTCCTATGGGGAATTGGACTGGAGGAATCATTCCTCAATGTAATCAAAGCCATATACAACAAACCCACAGCCAACATCATCCTAAATGGAGAAAAGTTAGGAGCATTCCCCTTAAAGGCAGGGACATGGCAAGGCTCTCCCCTATCACAACTCCTCTTCAATACAATGCTTTAAACACTTGCCAGGGCAATAAGGCAAGAAAGGGAATTTAAAGGAGCACTAACTGGAAAAGAGGAAGTCAAACTATCCATCTTTGCAGATGATGTGATAGTTTACCTAAGAAATGTTTAAAACTCTACCAGAAAACTCCTAGAAATGAGGAAGTCAAACTATCCATCTTTGCAGATGATGTGATAGTTTACCTAAGAAATGTTTAAAACTCTACCAGAAAACTCCTAGAAATGATTAAGAGTTTCAGTAAAGTGTTGAAATAAAAAATTAACCTACAAAATCAGTAGCCTTTCTCTACACCAACAACAAACAACTAGAGAAGGAATACAAGAAGACATTCCCACTCACCATAGCCTCAAAAACAATAAAATACCTAGGAACAAACTTAACCAAAGACACCAAAGATCTCTACAACAAAAAAATTGTAAACCCCTTGAAGAAGGAGATTGAAGAAGACAGAAAGACCTCAGAAGATGGAAAGACCTCCCATGCTCATGGATTGGAAAAATTAATATAGTAAAAATGTCCATTCTACCCAAATTAATATACAGATTCAATGCACTCCCAATTAAAATCCCCCATGAGTTTCTTCACAGACTTGGAAAAAAATCCTTAAATTCATATGGAAAAACAAAAGACCCTGAATAGCCAAAGCAACCCTGAGCAAAAAGTGCAATAAATGGGGCATCACTATACCAGATTTCAAACTATATTAGAGGGCTATAATCATAAAAACAGCTTGGTACTGTCACAAAATCAGGCCTGTAGACCAATGGAACAAAATTGAAGATTCAAACTTGAGCACATAAAATTTCAGCTACTTCATATTTGGCAAAGGGGCCAAAAATTCAATGGAGGAAAGACAGCATCTTCACCAAATGGTGCTGGCAAAACTGGATCACCATTTGTAGAAGAATAAAATTAAACCCCTACCTCTCACCCTATACAAAAATCAACCCCAAATGGATCAAAGACCTCAACATGAAACCCGAAACTCTGAAGGTGATACAAGAAAATGTTGGCAGCAACCTACAAGACATAGGTGTAGGAAAAGACTTTCTAAATCAGACAGCAGCTGTGCAGGAAACAAGGTCAACAATTGACAGGTGGGATCTCATTAAATTCAAAAGCTTCTGTACAGAGAAAGAAACAAAGAACTGAAGAGAAAACCCACAGAGTAGGAGGAAACCTTCACCAGTGATCCATCTGAGAGAGCATTAACATCCAGAATATACAAACTACCCGAAAAACAAAGACCTAAAAAAAATAAATAAATGACCCACTCAAGACATGGAGTAAAGAGCTGAACACAGACTTCACAAGTGAGGAAATAAAGATGGCTGAGAAACATCTTAAAAAGTGTTCCACATCATTAATAATTAAGGAAATGAAAATTAAAAACCACTTTAAGATATCATCTCACTCCAATAATACTGGCTAAGATTGTGAATACAAAAGACACCAAATGCTGGAGAGGATGTGGGAAAAGGGGAACACACATCCACTGCTGGTGGGAATGTAAACTTGTACATCCACTGTGGAAAGCAGTGTGCAGAACCCTTAAAAGACTCAAAATGAGTCTACCACCTGACCCAGTCATACCACTTCTGGGACTCATCTTACCACAACGATACATGCAGATCTATGTTTATTGCAGCTCTCTTCACAATAGCAAAGAGCTGGAACCAACCCAAATGCTCCTCAACCAATGAGTGGATAGACTAAATGTGGTACATCTGCACAATGGAGTTCTATGCAGCAGTAAAGAAAGATAACATCATGAAATTTGCAGGTAAATGGATGGAACTAGAAGACATTATGCTAAGTGAAATAACACAATCCCAGATAAACTATGAATGGTATCCCTCATCTGTGGATGCTAGCACCAAAAAACCTAGTAGTAAGGCAAACTGAGCAATATTTACCTGAAAGCAACTGTTACCATTATAATGTAAATACCTTAATGGGATCTAGAATTAACCTACCACTTATCTTCAAACTTTATAATTGTGGTATATGGGGGGAGGGTATATATGCATACTTTAGAGTAATATAAAAGTAAAGGGGGTGTATTAGTCCAGGGTTCTATAAAGAAGACACAGAACATGAATTAGACCTGAGCCTATATAATATATATATATATATATATCATATACTGTATATATGTGTATTATAATATATCTATTGTTGTGTGTGTGTATATACTATATATATATATATAATCTATATATATATATATGTATTAGTCAGGTTTCTCTAAAGAAAAAGAATCGGTAGAATGAATAGTCCCACCGTAGCTGGACTACACTGGAGAGGCTGAGAATCCAGGAAACTGCTCAGTCCATGAAGCTGGATGTCTCAGTAGTCCCAATCTAGTGCTGAAGGCCTGATGGATTCCAGGAAATCTGTCCATCTCAGTACATGCTGAGATCCAAAGAGTTGATCACAGCAGCAAGACAAACTCACCAGTGAGAGAGAAGGCAAGCCACAGGAGAAAAGGCACCAGCTCCCTCTGCCATGGCCTTTTATACTGTCTGCCAGCAGAAGGTAATACCTACATTTAGGGTGGGCCATCTGGCTTGAGGTAGTCCAATCTGAATATCTCTTTCTCATATTTGTTCATCCTTAGTCCAGTCAAGTTGACACCCAGGATTAACCATCACAGGGGGAAAATGTGAATTCCAAAAACAGCTACCCTCATTTGTGGATGGTAACACCAAATCCCCAGTTGAAAGGCAAGCTGAACAACATTATTGTTATACTTATTTTTTAAGTAAATGATTTTATTTATTTATTTATTTTTATGTGTACGAATGTACTGTCTGCATGTAGGTTTGTGCACCTGTGCTGTAGAGGTCAGAAGAGGGTGTGCCACCATGTGGGTGCTGGGGATTGAACCCGGGTCCTCTGCAAGAGCAGTCAGTGCTCTTAACCACTAGGCCATCTCTCCAGCCCCTGTTATATTTATTTTTATCTGAAAGCAAATGTACTGTAATAATATGAATCTCCTAATGGGCTCTAGAATTGACCTACCACTTATTTTCAGACTCTGTAATTACTGTATATGGATGGAAGTTATGTATTCATATCTTAGAGTAATATAAAATTAAAGAGGAAAAATGTGAATGTTTAAACATATTTTGCAAATAACATACAGTTTATTCTCAGAGATCATAATTTTGATACATATTTGTTGGCCGTATAGGCATATTTTGGAGCAATACAAAGGGAAGGAACAGCAAAAACATAAAGACTGGGTCAAAGAACTGACTGATACAGTTAAATTCTGCCCAAAACAACAAGCCTCTGCAGTGAAAAACTTTGGAAAGACTTAGAGAAAGATGCAAGACATGTATGGTGGAAGGCATGAACTGGGGTGGGGTAGGAGGCTGGGAGAGGGGAATGTGTCTAAATTAGATGAAAGATAATGTATGAAATACACAAATCATCAATAAATAAATAAATAAATAAATAAATAAATAAATAAATAAATAAATAAAATGGCAAGAGGTTTTCAGGAAGCTTTAATAAACCACACAGAGTAATGATCTTTTTTTGTTCTGCATGTGTAAGCTTTGGCATAAATACACAGTGAGACAAGAACTCAGGAGCCTCTGTTTACTCAGCAGGCAGCCTCCTGGTACCCTATTCTTGAGATTTGAATTAAATGTTCTATCTTTTCCTTCATGCTGCCACATCCCTCTTTGAGGATTCTCTGAACCCTTGTTTCACTGATATAGCAATAGCCATTTTTACTTTGTGTACTTCATATAGAGAATATGAACTATGAGTATGAAAATGTTCAAAAGAAGATAAAATCTAGGGAAAATCATCCAAAATTACTGATAAAATACCAATTATGCAAAGTGGAATTCTATTCAAAGTAAGGCTTAAATTCCAACTGCAAAATCAGCTCTAGGCAAAAAGCTGCATGTGAGGAACAGGGAGAAGAAGGATTATTCTTCTTGCTCTGTTCTAATTCATCCCTGACATTCAGAGAGCCCCTTGGAGTGAGAATCTGTGTCCCAAGGGTGGGTGAAGAGGAATTGGTGTAGTTATCTGACAGAAACAAGTTGTTTTTACAGACAGCTATTACTGTCAGCCTCTAGGGTCAGGCCTCTGCTCCCAGCCCTGATGGATTGGGTTTGTTTAAGCCTGGGAGCAGAGTTTGAAGCTGTGTCTGAGGTACAGTTGAGGAACATTTTCATATTGATGTCATCAGTCTTGTTGCATCCAGTACATTTGAATAATCAAGATTATTGTCTGCTGTCTGGTGACTCCATGAGGTTCCTTATAAAGACACTTCCTTGGGAGATGGTTTAATCTCTGTTCTGTGATGCAGCTCAAGAAAGGTGACAAGGTTGTGTCCTCAACTCGTCATGCTGATTTTCAATAACACCACATCCTTGTCCTCTAACTTCCTTCTTACTGCCTTTCCTCGGCTGAAACTTGCTCATGTCTAGATCTCCATTCCTGTCTGTTGTCTCTACACCATTGCACTTGTGGGAAACAGCATGATCTTGCTCATCACCATCACTGAGCAGAGTCTCCACAAGCCCATGTACTATTTCCTGTCCATGCTCTCCATGGTTGACCTGGGTCTGACCATCACAACCCTTCCCACATTCCTTGGTGTTCTCTGGTTTCACACCTGGGAGATCAGCATTAAAGCTTGCTGCATTAAAAATAAATAAATAAATAAATAAATAAATAAAATTAAAAATGGAAAAAATAAAATAAACAAGAAAAAACAAAAACAACAACAACAAAAAACTTGTACATCAAGTTCATCATATACTTCATGTTAACTTTGGAAGTCTTATAATTTAAGAAATGAAATTCATTATATGTATTTATATACAAATATGCTAAGTAAGATTACCATTAAACACTAATTGGTTTAAATTAAAATTTGTATTTACTTAGAAATACTCTGAATGTCAACAAAGCATCTGTAACCAAAGATGCATTTGGTAATGTGTTAACTATGTAAGAAAAAGCATTGTACAGATTTTTAAATTGCACAGTTTTATACGTCAGTATTTTTTCTGAAGGAATGAGTTGTGTTCAGTGGTATTAAAACTTTATAAACAAGAAAAACATAGCACAAGAATTGTATTGATTACATTTTGTTGCTGTGATAAAGCACCATGACCAAAGGCAACTTGCAGAAGTCCTGGCTTGTTATGCCAGGAGTAGAGTCTATAATGTAAGGGAAAGCACCGGCATCAAGAGGCAGAAATGGTGCTGGAAGTGGAGATGTGACATCGACCATAAACATGAAGCAAAGAGAGAAAATTGCAAGTGAAGGCAAGACTAGAAATCCTGAAAGGCTGCCACCATTGATGCACTTCCTCCAGCAATGCTCTGCCTCCTAACGTTTCCATATCCTCCTCAAACAGTGCCTCCACCTGAGGATCCAGTGCTCAAATACCTGGGCATATGGGAGACACTTTTCATTCAAAGCACACAAGAAACAGTTTGGTTACTCATTCTTATCTTCTTGCTCTTCATCTGCCTTCTCTTCCCTTCCCATCTTCATATTTCATTGTGCTGCTCTTCTTTTTTTTTTTTTTTTTTTTTTTTTTTTTTTGTCTTTTTGAGACAGGGTCTCTCCGTAGCCCCAGCTGTCCTGGAACTCACTTTGTAGACCAGGCTGGCCTTGAACTCTCAAAGATCCGCCTGCCTCTGCCTCCCAAGTGCTAGGATTAAAGACGCATGCCACCACGCCCTGCTTGTGCTGTTCTTCTAAGCCTTGACAGCTGCCCTTTGTGCTACACCAGGTCTGCCTTCAGTTCTGTAGCTCCAATGTCTTCTTTGTATTTCTTCAGCTCAGAAGCTTCTTTTCTTTTTAAAATTTTTTTATTTATTATTTTTTATATATCAGTGTACTGTCTCCATGTAGGTTGATGCACCCATGTCATGCAATGCCGCGGAAGTCAGCAGAGGGCATCATGTTCCCCTGGAACTGGAGTTAAAGACAGTTCTTAGCCGCCATGTGGGTGCTGGGAATCGAACCTGGGTCCTCTGCAAGAGCAGTTGGTGCTCTTAACCGCTGAGCCATGTCTCCAGCCCCAGCAGCTTTCTTTTCTAGGGGCTGCTTGTCATCTGCAGCAATGTGGCTCCCCATCTATCTGTGTCTCCTTGCACCATCACTACTGGATAAGCCAAGATGCTGCCCTTTGATTTTTTTGGCAGTTCTCAGAACAGAGTAAGAAGGCTGAAAGAGTCCTCTTGGGTGCTTTGTGGTCCTTGAACTTTTTTGTGTCTCTTTTGGGTGGGATGTGGTTTCTTTTTCCTTTCATAACAAGTCTTGTCAGCCTTTGACATGTCTTTGGATTTTCCTTTTTCTTCAGCAGACATTATCTTCCACCTCTCTGTGTACTTCTTGGAACACTGAGAAGTTGACCACAGCTTCGAGATGCTTCTTGTGCTCCTCCCAGGAAGTTTGCACACAGAATACCTATGATGGCATTTTGCATCTTGACCTCTCAGCATCTCCTTTGCCCATGTTTAGTTGTTTCTCTTCAGCAAGGCCCGTATCCACTGGGCTCTCCCTTGCCATAGCACTGTCTCTATGGAGATTAATGAACTTCAATAGCTATGGCCACTTCTTTTTCCAATTTTTTAATTATTTTTAAAATATCATACATGTATACAATATACCTTGATCCTATTTACCCTTTACTCCCTGCCTCCACCCCCCAAGACTCCCCATCACATCTCCTTCCAACTTTAAGTCCTCCTTTTATCATTATTTATTTATCTATTTATTCTTAACCTATGAGTCCAGTTAGCATTGCCCTGTGTTGCAGGGCATGTCATCATTCACTGAGGCATGGGGAACCTACCAGTGAATCACATTTCTGAAGATTGACTCTTCCTCCCCCAGAAGACCTCAACTGTCAATAACTCTCCAGCTAGGAGTCAGATTTCCTTGCTGGAATTTTTGACTGATTTGATCTTGCCCAGGTCTTGTATAGCTATCACATTGCTGTTAGTACATGTATATATGTATGCAACACCCACGTCATGTAAAATTGAAGGAGAACAAAAGAACCTTGTTTTAAAGAACAGAAATAAACACAACTTTCACTCCTAATTGTGACTTACAATGGCTTTCTAGATATGCTTCTAGTAATGCCACCAATGGCTGCCTCCTAAAACTATGATTACTTTCCATTTTTTTGAGCTTTTAAAAAATTGGAATGCATATATTATTAATACCATACCATAAAAAGTTTGAAGGTGAGCCGGGTGTGGTGGCACACACCTGTAATCCCAGCACTCAGGAGGCAGAGGCAGGTGGAACTCTGTAAGTTCAAGACCAACCTGGTCTACATACCGAGCTCTAAGCCAGCTGGGACTAAAGGTAGACTGTGGTGGTTTGAATGGGAGTGTTTCCCATAGGTTTTAAGTATTCAGACCCTTTGTTGGTGGCACTATTCTAGGTGGTCTTAGAAGGTGTGTCCATGCTGGAGGAAGTACGTAATTGGGGGCGAGCTTAGTGAGTTTAACAAGCCTTGCAGTCTCCAGTCTCTCTCTCTCTCTCTCTCTCTCTCTCTCTCTCTCTCTCTCTCTCTCTCTCTCTCTCTCTCTCTCTCTCTCTCTCTTGACTTCCTGTGCTCATTGTGAGATGTGAACCTTGGCTTTCTGCTCCAGCCCAGGCCACCAGGCCTCTTGCCACAATGGACTCTGATTCCCTGATATCATCGATCGTAAGCTCAAATAAACTCGCCCTTTTATAAGTTCCCTTGGTCATGGTGGTTTATCACAGCAACAGAAAAGTAACTAATACAGAAACCCTGTCTCAAAAAGACCAAAAAAATTTTTCAAGATATGAGACTAGAGAAATGGCTTAGCAGTGAAGAGCACTGGCTGCTCTTGTAGAGGAGCGGAATTCAATTCCCAGTACCCACATGGCAGCTAACAATCATCTATAACTCCAGTTCCAGGAAAATCCAATGCCCTCTTCTGACCTCTGTGGGCATTGTACAACACAGATGCACTTACTAACAGGTGGGAAGTACACTCATGCACATAAAATTTTAAAAAATAAAATACTTGTGAAGGTCAATTTATAATTTTATTTTGTTTAGTTATTAGAATGTTTCAGAAAATACCATTACAAACACTGGTTTATAATTATAAATTACATATCAAATTTGATATGTAATTTCTATGAATTCACATGGCATTACCTATGTTTGGAAGTCTGTATATTATACAAACATTTAGAATGAAATTTAAATAATTATAATTTTCTCATTAACTGAGTCTTGGACCTTTCCCATTAGTAAGCTATAAGTACAGTAAAACCTGAACTCACAGAAGGATACTGAGCTGGAAATCAGAACCACTTGAAAGCATACAGTAGTGCAGTGCCAGTAAGGCAGAACTGCTTTGATACTTGGGGCCCCAATACCTACCCCCAGAACCTCCCATCTTGGGTTCCAGAGAGTGGTGACCTGGACTCAGTGCTGTGCTCGTAAGGCAGAATTGCTTTGACCTTTGGGGGCCTGAAAGCCAGTGCCAGATGCTCCCAGTGAGCTTGGGTTCCAGAGAGCACCGAGGTGTGGGTACACCTAGACAGAGCAGGAGCATAGCAGGTCAACAGGGTACTGGTGTTCGGGACAAAGGAGCAACAACCCCTCCCCCCGGTTAAGCTGGTGGTGTGGACTATCTAGCAAGTGTAGTTTTAGTGATCCTAGTCTGCACAGCCAACACTGAGACAGCAGAATCCAAAATCACAAACAAACAAACAAACAAACAAAAATCAAATTCACATGCCAAGGACACAACGAAAAAACAACATGGGAAAAGCTCATAATAAATCATCACCAAACTCTACCACTCCAACAGAAGATTCCTACAACAAGATCTCCCTGGAAGGAAACCAAGATACAGACCTGAGAGAACAATATTAGATATATTCAAAGAAATTAAAGAATATAGAGAAAAAAATCAGAGAACTAAGGGGAGAACATGAAAATCTCAGGAATGACATAGAAAAAATGATAAACACTGAAAATAACTAGGGGGGGGAATGACAAACTCTGAAAAGAACTAGATGAAGAGAAACACAGACTCCAAAAAGAACTAGATGAAGAGAAACACAATGTCTGAAAATAACTAGAGGGAGAGAAAGACAAACTCTGGAAGGAAGTGGAAACACTGAGAAGATCCAAGGCTAACATGAAAAACAAAAGATACAAGAAAACCAAGGAGCTGCAAGTAGAGAATGACAAGCTCCAAAAGGAAATAGAAATACTAAAGAAATCACAGGAAGAAATGAAAAAGGAAATGGAACATTCATCCAATCAACAGGAAAGGATGGGAGAAAGCTTCAGAAGCAGAATGGATGAAACAGAAAATAGAATATCAGACCTGCAGGACAACACAGAACATTTAAAATACTCAAGTGAAGACTCTGAAAATTTTTAAAAACAAAAACCAATAGAAGAATAACCAGGAAAAACCAAATCTCTGCACCATAGGACCAAATCTCCACATCATAGGAGAAGAATCCCAAAACAATGTTATTGACCAGATGTTCAACAGGATAATAGAAGAAAATTTTCCCAAACTGAAAAAAGACATAGACAAGACCAGAAAAGAAACTCCCCACACCATATCATAGTTAAAACACTAGATGCTCAAAACAAAGACAAAATACTGAAAGCCACAAGAGAAAAACAACAAATTACATACAAGGAAAACCCCATCAGAATTACAGCTGACTTCTCAGTTCAAACTATGAAAGCCAGAAGAACATGGACCAAAGTATTCCCAGTGATAAATGACTTTAGATGGCAACCCAGATTACTATATCCAGCAAAAATATCAATTATAGTTGAAGGAGAAAGAAAAATCTTTCATGACACAAACAAGATGAAAGAATACATGTAAAAAAAAAAACATTTCAGAAAATACTGGAAGCAATCCAAAGAACAGAGGAAAGGAGCAACTATCCCCAACCAACTAAAGAGAGAAACTAATAAAAGCATAGCAGCATAAATACAAACCTAGACCAAGAATGCAAACCAAGAATAAGTTGAAAGGAAACAATGCACATCTCTCAATAATGATGTTAAATACCAGTGGGCTAACCTCCCTGATCAAAAGACATAGACTGGGAGAATGGATTAGGAAACAGAATCCATCTATATGCTGCCTACAAGAAACCCATCAATCTGAAGAACAGACACCAATTCAAAGTGAAAGGATGGAAAAAATTATTCCAAGGAAACAGTACCATAAAGCAATCAGGAGTTGCTATTCTAATATCAGACAAAACAGACTTCAGAGTAAAGTCAATCAGAAGAGACAAAGAGGGTCACTATATCCTTATCAAAGGAACAATTAACCAGGAAGACTTCACAATCCTAAATGTTTATGAACCAAACTCAGGTGCACTGAACTATATAAACACAATTCTGCAAGTCCTCAAGACACAGATTAATCCCAACATGCTAATATTTGGGGAATTCAATACCCTGCTGAGCCCCTTGGATAGATCAACTGGACAAAAAATAAACAGAGAAATGTTGGAACTGAACAATACAACTTTAATGTTGGAACTCAAGGCTTTTATACTAACCCAGGCATGGGTCAGGACACATACACACAACTGGGGGCTGGGACAGGTAATTGGGACAAGGGAACCTCAGGCTAAAATCCAGATCAAAGTTCTTTCCTGAGAGACCAAAGGACAGTCCAGACTTCCACAGGTCTAGCCTGGCACTGGCACAAAAACAGACCCATTGACCAATGGAACAAAATTGAAGATTCAAACTTGAGCTCATACATTTCAACCATCTCATATTTGACAAAGGGGCAAGAAAAGCTCAATGCAGGAAGGATAGCATTTTCAGCAAATAGTGCTGGCAAAACTGGATCAACATTTGTAGAAGAACAAAAATAAACCCCTACCTTTCACCCTGTACACAAATCAACTCCATGTGGATCAAAGATCTCAATATGAAACCTGAAACCTTGAAGGTGATAGAAGAAAAAGTTGGCAACAACCTACAAGACATACGCATAGGAAAAGACTTTCTAAATCAGACAGCATCTGCACAGGAAATAAGGTCAACAATTGACAAATGGGACCCCCATCAAACTCAAAAGCTTCTGTACAGCTAAACAATCAAGAAAGTGAAGAGAAAACCCGCAGAGTGGGAGGAAATCTTCACCAGTGATACATCAGACAGAGCATTAACATACAGAATATATAAACTCAAAAAAGAAAAAAGTAGGAAAATGAATGACTCACTCAAAAGATGGAGTAAAAAGAGATGAACAGAGACTTCACCAAGGAAGTAAAGATGTCTGAGAAACATCTTAAAAAGTGTTCAACATCGTTAATAATTAAGGAAATACAAATTAAAACCACTCTCAGATATCATCTCACTCCAATAAGACTGGCTAAGATCAAGGAAACAAAAGACACCAAATGCTGGAAAGGCTGTGGGGAAAGGGGAGTACTCATCCACTGCTAGTGGGAATGCAAACTCAAATAACCACTGTGGAAAGCAGTGTGGAGAACACTTAAAAGGCTTAAAATGAGCTTACCACCTGACCCAGCCATTCCACTTCTGGGTATATACCCGCGAGACTCATCCTACTGCAAAAATTCACAGCATCCCAACACTTGCCATGATAGGGGCTTCTAGGCCTGCATCCACAGCATCCCAACACTTGCCATGATAGGGGCTTCTAGGCCTGCATCCACAGCATCCCAACACTTGCTAAAACAGGGCTTCTAGACCTTCATCCACAGCATCACAAAACTTCCAGTGACAATCCCTTCAATGCCTACATCCACAGCATCCCAATACTTCCTATGACAAGTCCTTCTGCCTTCATCCACAGCATCACAACACATGCCATGAAAGGGCCAGACTGGTTTCACACTTGAAATCTTATCTCAGCCTCCCAATTGCTCAGATTACAGGTAGTCTGTGGCTGCATTAAATTGATTTCTTATTACTTGTACAGTTATATGAAAATGAATACAGATCGTTACATAGTAAATATATCACCATTCTAATCAACCTATTCTCCTTAGTGGTTCTGGGGATGGAACCTAGGGCCTTGCATATGGTAAGTTTACCTTACTGAATCCCTCCCCAGCATGATTAATCTTTGAATAAAAGCAACTGAAGGGTCTAGAGAGATAACTCAGTGGTTAATAGCACTAGATGTCCTTCCAGAGGAACAAGGTTCAATTCCCAGCACCCACATGGTAGCTAACAACCATCTGTAACTCCAGTTCCAGGGGATCTGACACCCTCATCTGGTGTTAGATGACACAGACTTCTTCACTTGAGTCTTCGTAGAATCTATGGAGAAGTTGTGGTTAATACTAGTAAACATGACCATAGCATGAAGGATGAGACAAGGGTAGACTTTAAGGTCCTTAGTAATAATTTAGTCCTATGGAATAACAACAATAATATTGATTAAAGGAATGAGACTATTGTTACTGATAATCACACTCCTTAAGGTCCATTGAGGCTTCCCTTCAGCTAAATTAGCAGCAAAACATCAATTCCATTTTTACGTAAGAACCTTAAGTATTATTTCACTCTTATATGATCTCAATTGTATCTCTAAAATAATTGTCTGTATGTAAGAGAAAGAGATAGAATAGAGAGATGATAGATAGATGATAGATGATAAATAGATAGCTAGATAGATAGGTAGATAGATAGATAGATAGATAGACAATAGATAGATAGATAGATAGATAGATAGATAGATAGATAGACATGATAGATATGATAGAGAGATGATATATGATAGATAGATGATAGACAGATGTAGACAGACAGACAGACAGACAGATTTTTCTGGCATCCAAGTGTTCCATTGCAGAAAGTTTTAAAAACTCCTTTCCACTTTACTTTGCCTAATGAGTAGCCACTTTGTTTACCTTATTCTTGACACCTCAGAGATAGCTGTGGAGATTTGTATTAAATTTAATGACAAGCACATGCATACAATCATTTTCAAAATTAAACAAGAAAGAGATATGTTATCAGCTTCATTTTGGAGCAATAACCTGAGCAGTGGCTTATCTCAAGCACAAGTGTTTTTATCCATTAACTATCCAAAGGATGACTCTGGAATTTCAAGACTACATAATTGAGAGAAATAACATCAAAACAATTCCACAAACTATTGATTCGTTGCCCTTGGGAGCCTGGTTTCTCTTCTAGTTGCTTTCTTTCTCTTAGTAGCAAGCAGCAGCAACATCAAACAAAATCTGAAACCTCGCCATTTTCTAAACTATTTTTTCTGGCATTTCTATGACATCTCCTTGGCAGTAGTAGATCTGAAAATCTTTTTCAGATAGACATTTGAAAGTGAGTTTTATATTACTTGTAAAACCTGGCAAGGGAAATTATCTTCTAAGGGATCCATCTCATTAATTTGGCAGTCTTTATTAAGCCTGTTTCAGCCTTTTCATATTTCCATTGTTGAGGCATAAATATACAATTTTACAAAGGTCTTATAATTCTTAGACATCTGTTGAGTAATAACAGAATTAAATAACAGTCAGAACTGAATCTATCTGTAAGACCAAGCAGAGTCTCAGTGGGTGGCATACCCCATCAACTGCACCAGGAAGACAGCACAGGGTCAGGATGTTGTGAAGACTAAGATTCATATCTAATTATTAATGAAAGACTTAATTATCAAACTGTCACCCTAATTAATGTTCTTTAGATCACAGGAAAAGGAGGCCAATTTTGAAGAGATCTTAATTCGGCCTTTTAAAAACAAGACCTGTCCAGGACAGGCATTCAATTTCAATTTAATTCTTCATCTCAAAAACAAATTATGCTGCCTACTAGTTTTGAATGGCAAAGTATGGTATACAGATTTCTAAAGGAAAATCAAATAAGAATTCAACAGTCAACAACAGTAAAAAATTCTCTTTCCTTGGCTCTCAGAAATAAGTAATTGGTTTGTTTTTTTTTAATTTCGGTATGTGTATGAATGTACTGTCTGCATGCAGGTCTGTGCACCCGTGTCGTGCAATGCTGCGGAGGTCAGAAGAGGGTGTCGGACTCCCCTGGAACTGGAGTTCTCCTGGAATTGGAGTTTCAGACGGTTTTTGGCCACCATGTGGGTGCTGGGGATCTAACCCGGGTCCTCTGTAAGAGCGGTCAGCGCTCTTAACAGCTAGGCAATCTCTCCAGCCCAGTAATTGGTTTTTTTAAATAATCGTTTTTGATAGTCCACAGAGAGACACGGACCCCATCTTCCCAACACTGGGCACTGTGCAGAATGATCACAGAGAGACCCTGATTCTATCCCACACTGGGCCCTGACTCCATCCTGAGCACTATGATAAATGACCCCAGAGAGACCCTGACTTCATCCCACACTGAGTACTGAGCCAAAGGACCACAAAAAGACTAT
This sequence comes from Rhizomys pruinosus, assembly GCA_009823505.1. Lineage (NCBI taxonomy): Eukaryota > Metazoa > Chordata > Mammalia > Rodentia > Spalacidae > Rhizomys > Rhizomys pruinosus. Next base: position 1,137,136 of record VZQC01003206.1, on the reverse strand, counting down.
GACCCCATTACTAAACACTGTGCAAAACAACAAAGGAGAGCATTAGTGCCTCAGTGGTGCAGATGTTTAAGAAACCAAGTAGCACATAGATAAGACCTGGAATGTAAGTGCTTCCCAAGACCCAAAAGATACGTGTTTTCCTTTTAATTCTAACACTCCATTTTAAAGTAAAAAGGGACTTGCACTTCCTTGATTGAATTTCATACATGTACTGAAATTCATAAAAGTTTAACAACCTATTTAATTCAACAGCAGACCAATAAATAGGAACCAATGTCTGCCTGAATGATCATGTTTCCAGTTATGTAGAGTGTTGGTAACTGATAACACATCACCCCCTTAGCCTCCTTGGGGCTTAGGTCAGAGTCAGTCTTCTGGATGGATTCCAGAACAAAGTGTCCTGAGCCAAGAGCAGGCACCACATTATCCTACCAGTTATTCTCCAAATAAACCCAGAGGTTGGTTTTTGGGTTTATTCATTCATCTCCCTTTGATTTGCATTAATCACCTTCCTCAGATGAAGGTAATTTTTTTCTGAGTAACCAAGCTGAAGACCAAATTCCCCTCATCTGCCAGCTAGCTGCCCTGTAGTATCAGGTTTATTGCCTAAATGTCCTCAGACATAACTGGCCATGTCCTAAGAGCCCCTGAGCTTTATCCAGCTCTGTGTTGTAGAGCAAAGCAGGAACTTGTCATTTCTTGAGCTTCTGCAGTAGTGCTGGCTCAGATTCTCCTGGCTGAACACTCATTTGTCTTTTACTCAACCAATCAATGGCTACATTTTATAATTCAGTAGAAAATAATTTATGATCTGTACATACATGTGTGGGTATAGGTGGATGGCTGTACTCATACATTCATGTGCATACATATAAAAGACAAACACATCTGGGTGTCATCCTCTGGAATATCTTCTACATTCCTTGAGATATGGTCTCCCATTGGCCTGGAGCTCCCCACTTAGACCAGACTTGTTAGCATCAAACCCTAGGAACCCTCCTATCTTCACCTCCCCACACTGGGATTATAAACTTGTCACCACACCTGGCTCCTTCTAACACGTGTGTGGGGGACTGAGCTCAAGCTCTCGCACTTGCAAAGCAAGGCTTTACATCTTTAGGACTGAGCCAGCTCCTGGCAAACTTTTATGGGTACATATTTTATACTTATGGATTTTAGGTTTCATGGCATTAAAATAGGTTGATCTCGATGATTTATTTTTATTAGCCACATTCTGAGATGTCATGTGTTAGCATTCTACAGACTTTAATGCAAAATACTGCATTAAAATATCTATAGCTCTTCTCTTTCTCCCTCACCTTCTTTTTCCTCTTTATCCCTCCTTTCTTGACTACCTCTTTCTTCTGATTGAAAATTTCCCTGCATTATTCAAGATGACTTCTAACTCCTAGATTCAAGGGCAATTCTACAGACCCCTGAGTAGCTAGGTCTATAAAGCATGTTGCACTGGCTCTATTTTATGATGCAGTATTTAAAAGTCCATTGAACATATTCCCAAATATTTTCACTTTCGCCTTTTTTTCATAGCACCGAAGATTGAATCCAGAGTTTCCTGCATGCTAGGCAACACTGTTCTACTAAATTACAGGCCAAATTTTATTTATTTATATTTTGAAGGTCTCACTAAATTTCTCAGGCTGGCTTCCAACTTGCAATCCTCCCACTTCCAATCTCCAAGAAACTGGGAATCCAGATGTGTGTCATTATATATAGCAAACACTTTTAAATACCCTTAAATTTGTGGTATTGCATCAAGATTTTTAAGCAATTGGAAGCCTTCCAAAATTCACCAGTCAATCCCCTAAAGAAGCTGCCACCTTCCTGGTGTATTTACATATGCTAAATTCACGCCTTCTTCAGTGGTATCACAGAATCTATATGGGCCTATTAATTAACAGCTTCAGACTGTACATGGAGTTTGTCACTTTACAAAGTTGCTAATAAGCATGCTAGTTTGTGAAAGTCAATGCTTAAAACAATTCATTTAATTACATTCCTAAGTTGTATATCTGAAACTGATCACTAACATTTTTTTCTTATTCCACAGCTATGATATTAATTAGCAAATTCCAGCTGCCTAGTTGGCCTCTACTCACTGCCCTTCCCCTCACACCATCTTCAACACCTACTCCTTTTCACATCTGCATGTCTTTTGTTCTGCTCTGCACAGCCACCCTCATATTTCCAAACTGGTTTAACTGTCATTGATTATAAACCGATGATATATTCCAATGCGGGAGTGGTATTTGATTGTGTCAGAGTTTAAGCCAGATGATATTTTTCTTGCTTCAATGATATAATCTTGGTAATTTCTCACTTATCTCAGATATCCCTATCCCCCATGGCTAAGCAGAGTTGTAAAGAAGATGATATCACATGAACAATATTCAATTCTACTCAACCTTAGCCATTTATTGAACTCAGCCTCTGGCCAGTTTGTCCTGACATTGTAAGCAACAAAATGGTAGCCTATATTTTTATGGCCAAGTACTGACTCTCCACCTGTGCCTTTGGTTATAACTAATAAGACTTTGAGGAGAATCTCCAGTTCCTTGAGAACTGAGAAGGAATTATTATACAAATAATACTTGTTATTTTCCTTCTTGGAATATGAATACTGTGACAAGACCATAAAATTATTTTGAGCATAGAAGACACACAGTCAGGTCTGCCCTTGAGGAAAGGAGATGCAGTCACGAGATAGAACTGATGGATTGCAAAGAGCTAAAGGCAGGGAAAACTCTAAGGATGCTACTAAATGGATGCTGCAGAGATGAAGGACTGAAGTGAAGCAACTTACCATTAGAGGGCAACAGAGAGTTACTGCCCAACAAGTGTTCTTTGTCCCTGGTTTCCCAAGGTTGTTCAGATGATCATCAGGAAAGATGGGTTCTGTGGTGAAAATGGATTATATTTTTTTCTAAACTCTCAGATTATATGTAAACCTGCAAATATTTTGGTAATTCTTGTAGCAAAGAAGCTACATAACTTCAGTTTCTCAAATAACCATGTCCTCCTTTCCCATACTACTTTTTATAACAACCGAATTTTACATGACAGTTTGTTTGTTTGTTTGTTTTTGAAGTACTCAAGATTGACCTTAGAGCTAGGTAATTAGTCTACCACTGAGCTATATTTCTAGCCCATCATGGGCTAGTGTTTAGGATATTAGAGTGACTATGTTATGCTTTGAGACAAACAAGAAAATATAGTTTTACCTTTAAGAAAAAGAGCCTTATATAAATCAACACTCAGGATCTATTATCAGACAAAATAAGATACTGAAGATTTGGATTTCCAGATGGTAATTTTTCCACTACACAACAAATAGAATCGGATAAAAATTCTATCAGGAGGCAGAGGCGGGTGGATCTTTGTGAGTTCAAGGCCAGCCTGGTCTACAGAGTGAGTTCCAGGACAGCTGGGGCTACAGGGAGACCCTGTCTCAAAAAGACAAAAAAAAAATTCTATAATAAGCATTTCAGGATTCTTGGAAATGATTATAAAAACACACAGAGGTTGAAAATATATTATTTATAAAAGCTGATGAGCAGTGGGGATTTATAATATTTCTGTTGAAGACTGTCCCCATCCATTGGCCCTGTCCCCAGCTCCCTCGACTTTAGCAGGATGGAGAAAGATATAAAAGCACGCTTTCCCAAAGATGATATACTCAATCTGAAGCTAAACACATGAATTCCCATATCCTTGGGCATTGTTGAAAACTGTAATCTTCCTGAAAGACAAATGGGGAAGAACTATGTAACAGCTACCCTGAGTTCAGCGTCCTAGTTGAAGAAAACAGCAGATGAGTTGATTCATCAGAAATTTATCAGGGAGATGTGGGAAATGAGAACAGCACAGCAGGACTTCTCAAGAAGTTCCAATATGCCTTGTGGCCTGAAAGGCTCTGCTAAGAAAAGAGTCTCCATACACACTAAAAAGGGCCCAAAGAAAGAGCTATTGGCACAGCTCATGCTCAGCATAAGACCTTGCATAGCTGATAACATGTACACACAGCAAGAGAAGCCAAGGCCTGGATGTTTTGATTGGTAAAGATACAAGGGGACACTTTTTGCTTCATACTGTTTATTACTTACATAGACAGCAGGAGAAAGGGCAGTCAGGGCTTCTGGCTCCCTAGGTTCCTCTTACACATTTGCCAGAACATACGACTATGAAACACAAGGCAATCATAAACAGCCTCCCCCAGGGGAGCCCCTGAGACAGATGGGAGGCAGCCTGGAGCAGCAACTTAAAGATTCCCCATCTTCTCACATTCTCCGGACATTGGAAGACATTCTACTCAGTCTCAGGTTAGATGGGGCGGGGGGGTCAAACCTTGGCATGGAGACATGCATGGAAGTCTTCAGGGATTATGGCAAATCCACTTCCTTCTAAGGTATAAGAGTCATGAAAGGGCACAGTAGAAAGCAACAACAGAGTTTGCATTCTTTTTTTTATTATTATTTTTTAACGGTCACCTTTCCCTGGGTTTCTTCTTCAACCATACTTTGCAGCAGGTCTTTACACAAGGTCACTGTAAACTTGATGCTTAATTACTTTTTTGTATAGAGACCATAATTATTTATCAGGACCAAATACTACAAAAAAAAAAAATCTGAGGCCACTTTCAATTTCCAAAGGGCATTTACTTTCTCCTACATTACAAAGAGGGAAGAGAGTGGGGCTGGTTATGCCGACCTTACCAATGGGTAAGGTGGGCATAACCTGGGGTGTCAGTTTCATTGATTGGTTGCCCATCAAACCTGAATAGAATCTGCGTCATTGACAAGCCCTGCCTCTCACAGTAGGCCTTCGTCAGTTTACTCAGTGGAGTGTGCCTTTTGATCTTGAACTGCACCACTGTGCCATCCTGTCCTGCCGCTTTCAGGTTGACGTGGTCATTCTCCATCTTCACTCCCTCTTTGGGCTTCTCCTCCGACATGGTGGCGCAGCAGGAACGGTGACACCAGAGCGGGCGAGTCACGCTGTCTCCAGAGTTTGCATTCTTAATCAGGCACACAAAATATTTACCAAAATAGGCTCTGCTCTGTCTTATAAAATAAGTCTCACTACATTTAAAATGACTGAAGCCACACAATATATGTTCTCTAAACACAAGAGAGTTAAATTTAGAAACTAATGACAGAAAATAATCTGGGAAATCCTGCCAAGGATTTGAAAATGTAATAATACAGTTTGTAAATAATCCACAGGTCAAAGGAGTCACAAGAAGAACTGAAACAAAAATACTGAATGCCAAAATGTATGCATTGGCAAAGCTGCGCTTTGAGGTACATTTGTAGCTTTAAATACCCATATTACAAAAGAAGACTTCATTCTAATAGCGTTTGTTTCTACTTTAAGGAACAGGACAGTGGGGGGAGGGGAGTAAAGCAAACTAAAGCCAAAGTAAGCATAATAATCAAAATTCTAAAAGATTTATTATAATAGCATAGGAGTCAAGATTATTGGGTAGGATAAACATTAATGGCTGCAGAATTGAGAGTTAAGAATGATCTGTTAGACTTAGTTGATTTTCCATGAAGGAACATTCATGGAAACATTCAACAGGGAAAAGACAGTCTTTTCAACAAATGCTTCTGGTGCAGTTAAATATCTACACCATTAATAAGACCCCAAAATGGAATACAGACCCAAATATAGAAGGTAAAACTCTAAAACTTCCAGAACAAAATGTGAGAGGAAATGCAAGCACAGGGGTAAGGTTGTGGCTACACAGCCTAAGAATGTGTCTGTCTGGCCTGGTATGGATTAACTGTATATTGAAATAAGTAGAGGTGAAAGGGCAAAGCCCCATGGTATACCTACCCTCAGCGACAACAGTAGGATACAGTCATGCCTTAAGAAAGCTTCAAGGTTTCTTAAAGAATATTTAAGGAAAAGTATTTACTGTTTAAACCAGAAAGCCAGATATATGGCCTTAAAAAAGAATAACTACAGAGCTGGAGAGATGGTGCAGTGGTTAAGAGCACTGGCTGCTCTTCTAGGGGACCTGGGTTCAGTTCCCAGCACCCATAACTGTCTCTTAACTCCAGTTCAAGGGGCTCTCACCCCTTTTTCTGGTCTCTGTGGGTATCATATGGGTGCACTCAGAAACATGCAAACAAAACACTCATACACGTGTAATATAACTATGTGGCTGTTGGCTCCACGGTTAGACAGGTTGAAGAGGGCACACGTGCAGGGCAGCCCTGCACCTAAACACACAGCTGCAGGACTGATGGTCTCATGGCCAAGAACACAGCTGTGGAACTGATGGTTCCACCGCCAAACACAGGTTGTGGAGCTGTTGGCTCCCATGACCAAACTACCAGAAGCTGTGGGTTGATGGCCCCACAACCAAGCACAGGTGCAGTAACACGGCTTCAGGTGGTGAAAATCCCGTGTTACAGGCGTTTATATATAGGTGGCATGACATTACCTCCCAGTGGCCAATCTTAGACCTCCACATCACCACGAGACATCCCAGCTCTTGAGACATCCCCAGAAAGGGATGTGCAGACAAACAAGTCAGCTCATGGCACCAAGCCCTGTTATGTTAGCATCTTGCAGCAGAATGTGCCCTGTAGTATAGCATCTGCTTAGTGTGCTAAGCAAATTTGCAATGTATGCCTATATCCAGGACTGCTGTCCAAAATAAATAAATAAATAAATAAATAAATAAATAAATAAATAAATAAATAGATTTAATGAATAAAAAGACAATTATAATGGACTATTGTACCAAATAATAAAGCAGAAGTCTTTTAATCTATGTATTTAATGTTTGTGTGTGTGTGTGTGTGTGTGTGTGTGTGTGTTGCTTGCATGGATTCAGTTCCCACATCAGACGAGGGCATTGGATCCCCTGGAACTGGAGTTACAGATTGTAGTTTGCTGCCATGTTGGTGCAGGGACCCAAACTTGGGTCCTCTGCAAGGGTACCAAGTGCTCTTTTGTGCTAAGATGTTTCTCCATCCCCCAGAACTTTATTTTGGATATAACTAATTAGGGAAATAGGAAGAAGAATGCAACAATACTACTAACAATTGTTTTCTCTGATGAACCTCTTTCAATAAATAGTGACCAAATGTTCACCATATGAACAAGATTTCTGCTGTCCTAGAGTTGACATTCAGGAGAGAACAGACTTGTTGAGTGAGTGACTCTGGCCTTTCTGACTGCTATGAAATTTCATAGATCCACAGAGCTAGAAGGTGTTGACCCCTAATATTTGTCTCATGGCCTTACAAATGATATATTTCCTGGTTTTCTCCATAGCAGAGGTTTGCAAAAGTTCAGTGCCTGGCATGAAACTGTCCAGTGTGGCAAGATGAATAAAGATGCCCCAGAGCCACCCTTGTCCTCATTGCTGGGACCTGTAAGGAATGCCAGCTTGTCTGGGAGAGAACTTCGTAGATGTGACTTAGTAAATGATTTCTCGTTGGAATGATAACTTAGCTTTTAGAGTGCCTAAGCTATTATTTTCTTGCTGAAAATTTGTGAAATTTTTCACATCAGGTGGTAGATCAAAGACTTTCTAGAGAAGGCAAAAAGTCTTAACAAAATTATTTTGTTTCAAAATTTCTTTCCAAATTCACAGCTACAAAGGGAAATTTCTGCCTTCTTAGCTGCCCAACCATACAACTGAATTGGATGTGGACAAATTGTTACTTAATTAAATAGCTTTCTTTTCTTAAAGAATTTCATTTTTTTTTTTTTTTTACAAAATACATTGAATGAGATAAACTCAATAGCTCCTGGAACTATCTGCAACTATAAAGCCTTATTTCTTTCTTTCAGGGATTGTCCTGTTCTATGTGGCTGTACTGAAGTAGTAACAAGGAAATACAGCCTACATTTAGTTTTGGATTCTTGAGCGCTGTTTTCCTCAATATCTAACTGTGATAATTTACCTTTTTCCAAAATCCATACAGCCAATTTCTAATTCATGCAGCTGAGCTTGAAAGAAAATAGAATTCTTTCTAAAAGAAAGATTATAAAACCAATTTCCCTAAGGCCTTATGATTCCTCTAAGCCAATGTTAACACATTAATATGTATTCAATTTTCAGAATTTTAGTGATGATTTGGGTTTCCTAATACAGTTTCAGAAAGAGCAAAGAAGAGCAGAAATTCTATTTTCCAAAGACAAGTTTATGGCAATCTAAGAATGGAGATTGCTTCTTTCATTCTACTTATGTACATTCTTTGGGCTATATGTAGGAAAGTGTAGTAGAGAGAAAATTTGCTGAGGAAAGAAACATCAGACTGTAGCAGGTCTTCAAGCAGAGGAGATGAATTCCAACCAAGCTTGATTTCCATAAATGTGAGCAATACATGTTGAGCATCTAGGGACAGTAATAAGGCAGAGGGAGGTGCACTACTCACATCCTCGGTGCTAGTGGGGCCAGACAGAGCAGAAAAGCCCCCGTATAGGCAGACCTAAGTCACAGGCTGACAGAGTATGGACCACCCCCCAGTACAGCACAGGGGCGGTTGGGAACATGTGTGAGTGGAGAAAGGCCACAAAGGACACCATCATAAAGATAGAGAAACCATGTGGAATTTAGAAGCTCCTGACCCCTTAGCGGTTTTTTGGACAGAGATTCAGCAAAAAAGAAGAGCAGTCAACTCTTCTTTTGGAAGGAAAAGTTCTGCTACAATTTAAAGACAACATTTTTGTCACTCTTTTTCATATTCTTTTTCATTTTCTTTTCATATTCTTTGGGTTACATGTGGGAAACTGATTCAAAGAGAAAAATTGTTGTGGAAATAAAGGAAGAAAGAAATCTTTGAACCATCATGACTAGCTCATGCATGGTTGAGGCTGGAAATGAAGAGTTAAAAACAGAGGCAAGGAAATTGGCAAAGAGCAAATATCAGGAAGGACATTATTTCTATGCAAATGGTAAACTGGTTGATGAGAGGGCATGATCAATCAAGCATGGTCTTGTTTTGCAAATCTTTTCTAATGGAAAAATGCATGAAAAATAAATTTACAATTTAATTATCTTTAAGTATATAATACCCTAAGTTCATTCACAATGTTATGTAGTCACTATACTTTCCATTACTGGAACAGTGTGGTGTTCTCAAACAGTAAGGGAGAGACATTGTCTTCAGTGGCATAGTCACTGGTAAATTGCCCAAGTTCCCTTAAATAAGCCCTGAGTCATGTCACTATAAGCAACCTTAATGAGACTCACTGGGGTCAATAAATAAATAAATAAATAAATAAATAAATAAATAAATAATCCCTGAAAGTAGAAGCAGAGAACTAGTTGGGTAGAAGAAAGGGAATCAGTGGGAGTGAGGAAGAGACAAGGGAAGACATACAGAGAGAAGCATGATCCAACATACCCTATGCATGTATGAGAATGCCAAACTGAAACCATTATTATTATATGATTCATATGCCAATAAAACACATGATGGTAAAAAGAACATACACATAGCTCTCTCTTCCCCCACTTTTTCCTTTTCTGGTAAACTCTATTCTACTTCCTATCTGTATGAATCTTCTCTTCTCGCTACCTCATAGAACTGGGATCATACATTATCTATCCTTTGTGTCTTACTTATATCACACAATATAATTTAACAGCGGTTATTGTGACATGGATCATAATTTAATTCCTGGTAATGGCTGACTAGCATGCTGTTGTATGTATAGACTGCATTTTGTTTATTCATCTGTTGATGAACATGAGATGTTTACACATTTTTGGCTATAGTGAACAACACTGTGCTGAAGGTTGGCATGAAGTATTGTATCTAAATGCCTGCTTTCTGTTCTTTTGAGTCCATTATTAGGAGTAAAATTACTGGATTACATTATGATTGTATATTTGACCTCTTCAGGGGTTGCTGTACCCTCAAAGCTGTGTTTTCAGGAACAGGTGAATTTTCATCACCTATATTCATTGAGCTCATTGTTTCCTTTTTGTACAATGTCCATCCTAATAAGGGAGAAATGTTGTCTCATTGCTTTTTCTATTTGCATGCAATGATCTCACCATTTTTTTTTTCTGAGACAGATTCCATTTACTGTGTAACAGGCCCTAAGCTCTTGTCAGATATTACTCGTCATTCATTCTCCCAGTAAGTCTGTTCAGTAGAGGAATTTATCCTTCTTTTAACAGATGAGGCTAAAAAAGACACAAGTTCATATAGTTAGAAAGAGAAAATCAGAATTCATATCTAGATTGCTATGATCATGGTTTATCCCCTCTGAAATGAATGCTGAAATTTAATCCCAATCATGAAGTATTAAGAGAGTATAAATTTAATCTGACTATGCTATTTAGAGATGAATCCTGTGAAGGAGACTAGGACTAGATAAATTCATCAAGGGAGATGCCCCGTGTTTGAATGTTGGTGGCTCGGTAAGAATAAATAGAAATCAGAGGTTATACCTTGTGTATTAATCACTTTTCTGTTGCTGTGATAAAACCACCATGAGCAAGGGAACTTGTAAAAGGAAGAGTTTATTTGAGCTTATGATTGACTGTTCCAGGGAATTAGAGACCATTGTGGTGGGAGGTGTGGTGGCTGGAGCTGGAACAGCAAGCCGAATTTCACATCTCTCAATGAGCACAGGAAGCAGAGAGAGAGAGAGAGTCTAGACACCACAAGGCTTGTTAAACTCTCTAAGCCTGCCCCCAATAACGTACTTACTCCAGCATGGCCACACCTTCTAAGACCTCCAAGAACAGTGCCACCAACTGGAGACAAAATGTCTGAATACTTAAAGCCTATGGCGGTACACTCTCATTCAAACCACCACACCTTCCCACTCACAATACCCTCAAAAACAATAAAATACCTAGGAACAAACCTAAGCAAAGACACCAAGGATCTTTACAACAAAAATTTTAAACTGCTGAAGAAGGAAATTGAGGAAGACATCAGAAGATGGACAAACCTCCCATGCTCTTGAATTGGGAAAATAAATATAGTAAAAATGTCCATTCTACCCAAACTCGTGTACAGATTTAATGCAATCCCAATCAAAATCCCCAAGAGCTTCTTCACAGGCTTGGAAAAAAAATCCTCAATTTCATTTGGAAAAACAAAAGACCCCAAATAGCCAAAGCAACCCTGAGCAAAAAGAGCAATACAGGGGGGATCACTATACCAGACATCAAACTATACTACAGGGCTATAGTCATAAAAACAGCCTGGTACTGGCACAAAAACAGACCAGTTGACCAATGGAATAAAACTGAAGATCCAAACCTGAGCTCATACAATTTCAGCCACCTCATATTTGACAAGGGGGCCAAAAAGACACAATGGAGGAAAGACAGCATCTTCAGTAAGTGGCATTAGCAAAACTGGATCACCACCTGTAGAAGAATGAAATTAAACCCTTACCTCTCACCCTGTACAAAAGTCAATTTCAGATGGATCAAAGACCTCAACGTGAAACCCAAAACTCTGGAGGTGATAGAAGAAAAACTTGGCAGCAGACTACAAGACATAGGAATAGGAAAAGACTTCCTAAATCAGACAGCAGCTGCACAAGAAATAAGATCGACAATTGACAAATGGGACCTCATTAAACTCAAAAGCTTCTGTACATCAAAAGAAACAATAAAGGAAGTGAAGAGAAAACCCACAAAGTGGGAGGAAGCCTTCACTGCAGATACATCTGACAAAGCATTAATTTCCAGAGCATACAAGCTACTCAAAAAACAAAGAAGAAAGAAAACAAGAATCATTCAAAAGATGGAGCAAAGATCTGAATAGACACTTCCAGAGAAGGAATTAGAGATGGCTGAGAAACATCTTAAGAAGTGTTCAACATCCCTAACAATTAAGGAAATGCAAATTAAAACCACTTTGAGATATCATCTTACTCCAATAAGACTGGCTAGGATCAAGAAAACGAATGATACCAAGTGCTGGAGAGGTTGTGGGGAAAGGGGAACACTCATCCATTGCTGGTGCGAATGTAAACTTGTACAGCCACTATGGAAAGCAGTGTGGAGAACCCTTGGAAGATTCAAAATGAGCTTGCCATTTGACCCAGTCATACCACTCCTGGGTATACCCACAAGACTCATCTTACTGCAGAAATACATGCACAGCTATATTTTTTGCAGCTCTGTTCACAATAGCAAAAAGCTGAAACCACCCCAAATGCCCCTCAACTGATGAGTGGATAGAGAAAATGTGATACATGTACACAGTGGAGTTCTATGCAGCAGTAAAGAAAGACAACATCATGAACTTTGCAGGTAAATGGATGGAGCTAGAAGATATTATATTAAGTGAAGTAATAGTCACAGAAAAACAAACGACGAATGGTATCCCTCATCTGTGGATGCTAGTGCCAATAACCCAGTTGTAAATATTTCTTGTGGAGAGGGGTGCATTTTAAAAGAACAACAATGGAAATACTGCATCAGAAAACTGACTGAAATGGTGAATCAGGATGGGGGGAGGGGCGGGAGAGGGATACGGGCCTATACACAATTAATGCATATTTAATTGATATGAGTTCAAGTATCCAATTTTGCCCAGACTCTGTTTATAGGTTACATGGTGTTTTAGGACGTAGTAAAAGTAAATAAGTGCATTTTTTAAATTTTTTTAAATTTTATTTATTTTGGATGTGTATGAGTGTACTGTCTGCATGTAGGTTTGTGCACCCGTGTCATGCAATGCCACAGAGGTCAGAAGAGGGTCTCGGATTCCCCTGGAACTGGAGTTCTCCTGGAATTGGAGGTACAGATGGTTCTTAGTCACCATTTGGGTGCTGGGGATCGAAACCAGGTCCTCTGCAAGAGCAGTCGGTGCTCTTAACCACTAGGCTATCTCTCCAGCCCCAAATAAGTGCATATTAAACAACATTGGTTTAAAAGTTCTGATAAAAACGGTAATGCACCTTAGTTAATTGGAAATATAAATTGTTGTTGTCCACATTTGTTTTACTTAAAATCTGTATAACAATAACTTTGGGATTGGCACATACAAATGTTCTCTATAATTTTTCTGTTGTACAGTATCATCTTGTAGCATTCTCTTTTACCTGTAGGATGATTTAACTTAAGAAATTAAGTTTGCTTCCCAAGTTAACGACATACAGTCACCCAAAACAGCTTGGGTGAATTTGATGAAATCTGCGCCTTGATTCCTGCCTATAGGTATGTGTACTACAACTGCCTTTTTGAGACTCATGGGTCAAAAAATAAAAACCTAAAATAAAAAGGGGGGATACAGATATATATGAGACCTTTTTGTCAAAAACTTTGCAATTTAAATCTTAAAACTAACTACGGGAAAAGATTTGTATGTTCCCACAGGTCAAAATGTCACCAACTTAACGGCTGAGAAAGAAAAGATACAGCTTTGCATTGTGTAGGATGTACCAGGAAGTGCCAGCAGAAAGGTTGGCCCATCTGAACATTGAAAGGAAGAAAAGCCTCAGACTGCTACAGGCATCAAACCCCTCTGTGGATCCTACTTGTAACAACTGTTTATAATGAGTCCTAATGAAACTTACCTTCTAGGTGCCGCAAAGTTTTAATACGAGAGACTTTCTTACCTCCCCTTCCATAGAACAAGGAGAAATATGATGATGATGAGGCCATTCTCTAACTGTAAATTGGAGCCAACTGTTATAGAGGTAATCTCTTATAAAACCAGTAAAACTGCCTTCTTTAATTGACTAATAGACATAGGAACTGTGAAAAGGATTATTCTCTATTCAGAACCAAATATAATACTAAAGTCTCCTTAACCTGTGCACTTAAGCAAAATATATTAATACAGGAGAGCTCTGATATCAGCAATGGATTATTCTACAAAGGAGATGTTGGCCAGGGGATCCAAGCCCCCACAAAAGGTAAAGGCTTCTTGCCTGTAAACTGGGATACCTGCAAGAAGAGAAGCAGTAAGGCCCTGATGTCAAAGACCTGATGTAAGCATGGGAAAGATGTATTGAGACTGCACTTGCAAGTGTACAGTTGGTCTCTGGAATACCAGAGAGTGTTACCAAAGGCCACTAAACCAATAAAGCAAATATAGGTCTCCTTGAGTCAAGCAAGACTCCTCTGTCAGCACCAGCTACACCTCACCTGCCTGGAAATACTGTGCAGCAGTGGCAACCATATGCCTGTATATACCAAATCTAATTGGCTATTACCTCTCTCCTTGGAGGAATAATCCATGACTGATGCCACAAGCTTACATCCTCTAGTGGTTAGGAGGTGTTATAAGCCACAGTAAGACCCTGTCATATTTTACAGAAAAAAATGTAATTCATGGATTAACATACCATCCAAACATCTGTGTCTATACCAAAGTAACCTACCATAACAATTAGTACTGTTTAAATGCCTATATGTCTAATTGCTTGTGCTTCATTAGTAGGATTGAAAGGTTATTCCTGGACAAACTGTCAGCCCATGAAAGGAAACAGCCAGACTTGACCAGAGCCCAAAACAAGAGCTCCAGAGAAAGTAGACTGTTTTGCTTCTCGTCCACCTGTGCCCCTTTTCGAAGCCTAGGGAACAATCTGCGGAAGAGGGGGTGTGGTAGAATGTAAGGGCTGCAATTGGGGTTAATGGTGAAACTACAGCAATATAGACTGGACACTTATTTGATCAATTTGATTGAACATACAAGCCTCCCAGCTAGATCGTGGGACCCTTGGGCTATGTGGGTTTGGGCACAACTGCTTGCAAATTGATTTTACATGAAAGATTCTGTACTCATAAATTATTACTTATTGTTAAAAAATGAAAAAAATAAAGAAGAAAGAAAAAGAAATCAGAGGTTATATACATGTGAATTCTCTTTCTCTTACTGTGTGTTAGTAAACTTTCTAATAACATGAAAATAGTACTTTCCTTTGGGCTCACAGTTTTGGACAACTCAATCCATGGCTGGTTGGCCCCATTACTTTTGGACCAAAATAGTACATCACAGTGAAAATGTGTCATAGAGGAAGCCTGTTCACCTCATGATCAGGTATAAAAAAGAAAGAAGAGACTAATGTCCACAAACTACTTTGAGGTTATACACAGAAGCATCTAAAACTTCTCACTGGAAGTTTCCACCACCTTCCACTTTCCACCACAAATATGAGGACTGAACTTTGAATACATAGGCTTTCAGGGAACATGTAAGATCTGAGATATATCACTACTGTGATTCTTTGGGACTCTAGATGTGAGAAGGCTATTATCAGGTGAGAGGACTTAACCTTGGATCAGAACTGTGAGCCACATCTGAAGCCCTTTGCACTGCTGCAGGGCTACACCCCTCTGTCCTTTAGCAGGGTTCCAGACATTTCCTGCCTGCTTGAGAGAGCCTGAATCTGGCCTCTGGGTGTAGCTAAGAGATGGATGCAACCTAAGTGACCCTCAACTGACAAGTGGGTAATGAAAATGTGTTACATAGACACAATGGAGTTCTCACAGTAAAGAAAGACAAAAACATGAAATTTGTAGGTAAATGGATGGAACTAGAAACTGTTGTGCTAAGTGAGGTAACACAGACTCAAAAGAACAAATGATATATGTTCTCCCTCATTTGTGGATCCTAGCACCAAACCCTTAAATGTGAGTATGTATCCTGATATAACTGTAGGAACCAGGAAAATGGAAAGGAACCAGGGAGGTAAAGGAAAAGAGAGAACCCTAGATAGAAGAATAGTAGAAGACAGGTGTTACTAAGAAATAAATGGATAAAATTGAGGTATTTTAAATGGGAGGGGTGAAGAGAGAGTTATACAAGGAAATTTGGTGCTAAAAGGAAAGAGGGAACTCAAGAGAGGTAGGACCATAGGAAGCTGGTATTATTAAGGGAGAAATGGGGATAGTTGGGACACTTTAAATGGGGAAGACATGGAGAGAGGGTTAGACAGATTGGGGGAGATAAATAATGCCTAACTAGTATAAAAAATCCAGAGAGAATCATATTAGTCTAACAACCTAACAACAAACTATACATATTATATCTGTACATGAGTCCATGTGTACAGCTGAAGGTTACACAAGAAACAGTGCCAGACAGGAAAAATCTTCCTTTGATTTGTTGGCCAGGGTAGTCCAAGAGACTCCCAAAATTATACAGGCTATTGCCGCAGTCCTTGGTTGCCTCCCAGGACCTGAAGGCAAGACCCTATTGCTGAAGATAGGACATATTTAAGAGAATGGATTTGGAGCAATGGAGCTGGAACTGACCTGGAAGCCACTTTCTCTGAAAGCTAGCTCTCATAGCTTTGGAGAGCGCTACGGAAACTCTAAAGGAGAATATCAATCGATGGTCAAACATTAGCTTCAAGACCAAATAACCGCATCAATGACTGGCACAGCATATGACGTTGGTACAATAGTGGCACTTTTATTTGGGGGGCAATCAACAGCTACCTAGTTGGTCTTAAAGCCCACTCCATGGGAGGAAACTCATGTGTGGTACTGTACACATAGGCAAGTACACATGGATGGAGAGGTGATAGATGGTAGAGAAATCTCCAAGGCTGTCACATATCTAGCCTAATGTAACAAACAGTCAAGTATCCCAGTCACCACCCATCAAAGAAGCTTCTTTTGCACCAGATGAAGACTATTACAGAGTACCACAACTGCTCACACACAGACATTGTGACTTCTCCAAACCTAAACAGAACATCTACAATGCAACCTCTACACAACATAGAACAAAGGGTAGAGGACCTTAATGAATCCTTCAACTCTCATTAATGAAGCTCCCCTATATCAGGACATTAAAAGGGCACAAATGGTCAAAAAGTGGAGATTAGGAGTCTGCAGAGTGTGAGTCCATGGACAAGACTCCTATATTAAGCTTCATTCACCTAGGGCTCAAAGACCATTTTGGAAGAGGGAGCAGAAAGTTTGTAAGAGCCAGGGAGGAAATAGAAGCCTGCAGGCTCCTGGAACCCTGCTCATATGAACCAACAACAATGGTGTCAGCATACAGAAGACCCATGCAAACTTATGGTGACTAAAAGCTAGCATGGAACTTGGAAAAAGGGGAGCAGACCCCAATCTGCCTAGACCTCAGTGAATGGCCTTACACTGAGGAACTTACAGAGACACTAACTTGATACAATAGCCTTTAACACAAATGACAGAGTATATGAATTCCAATGGGGGAGCTGAGAGAGAGTGTTAGTGAGGAAGGGGGTGTAAAGGTGACTGAGATGTTCTGTATGAAGTACACAAAAATACAATTAATTTTTTTAAAACCTGAGCCAAAACATTCTCTCTTCTTTATAACCCAGTATATGCTGTGGTATCTTTAGGACAGAAAGTGGACTCATGCTCCCTGGTATGTTCTTTTTACAGCACTCATCTTTTTATGAACCCATGAGACAGGTTGCATGGTTTTTATGTTCCTGCTTCCACTTCTGTAAGTCCAGCAATCTGCAAAGTGCTATCTTCCACTCTTCTAGGTGGGGCAGGATTCCCCAGGCCCCATGACATTACTCTACACTGGTGCAAAGATCTGACCCATGCAAAGATTAACTTAGAGGCATGGATTTTAAGATAAATCATAACAGATGTAGTTATGTACTGACTTGAGATAATACTGAAGTATTATTATTCATAAATCATAATTTTCCTATTAGCCTAAGCCAGAGTTTCTCTTAAAATGGTAAAGCCCCTCACAGGTTTCTGAGCTGTTATAAGCTGCCAAACATCAAGAAATGGGCCAAAAATATTTTGGCATAACAGACTGATATTTTTAAACCTTTTTCTTTTTTTACAAAATAACAATTAGCTAGACTATGGCCATGACTTATTGTCTACAAGAAATCCCCCCAAAATGTAGAAATCACAAAATGGTAATTCCATTCCCCAGATTCATAAGGTCTTTGCACATTCTTATAACATTTCATTCACTAATGAGCTTTAGTCAATTTTATAAGACTATAGAAATCCATAGTGTTGTGAGGACCAAGCTGACTCCATTTTAGCTTGGTCAGCTCCATCTTGGCCTAGAGTTCACCCTAGAGTTTAAAAAAAAAAAAACAAATAAACAAAGGCATGGCATAGATAAACCAATCCTTTATTAGTAGAGTGATTTAACTTCTGCCAAAAAGCATACAATTAAATGCTTTATTAGAACGGAAGGTCCAAACCAGGTAAAACAATAGATCAAAGAGTCCAGAGCAGATGGATACATATAATAAAAAGCCGATTGATCTGTAACCAAGATCCCATCAATCAGAGGAGGAGTCACCATAACCATGATGGAAACCCCCTAACTGGAAATAAAAGCTAAGGGAAATTGGGTCTTGAGGCCACTGCCCTCCAGTCCCATGGGAGTGTGCTTGGCCCGATGCATCGTCTGCTCTATCTATTCTGTCTGAGTTGTTGGTTGTTGTGGCTTCTTTTCTGCTTGCTTGTAACTAACCTTTGATTAAACTTATATCTACAACTGTTTTGTGCCCCCCCGCCCGGCATCTTTCTTAGGTGAGTGTGGCGGATTGAGCCTAACAGTATCATTCTAGTATTGCTTCTTAAAAGCTATGTTTCATGTATGGGTATAATGAAGAGTAATCATTTATATACTTAATATAAGTATCAGTTATATTAGTAATTATATTATATTAGAAATTCTACAAGAAAATAAAAATTCCCAACTCCTGTATGCCATAAGTTATAGTAAGAAAGTCAGACAGGAAAAGACAGACACCTCAGTGCTGAAGATTTATAAAAAAGAAATTTAATCCTAGCACTTGGGAGGCAGAGGCAGGCAGATCTTTGTGAGTTCAAGGCCAGCCTGGTCTACAGAGTGAGTTCCAGGACAGCTGGGGCTACAGGGAGACCCCGTCTCGAAAAGATCAAAAAAAAAAAAAAAAA